>JABFPJ010000688.1:0-34859 GCA_022817425.1 Gryon sp. ZL-2020 | reverse complement strand
AATTATTTATACATACTTTTTATTATTTGTTCGAATTTTTACCAATTTTAAATGAATTTGAAATTTTATTATATTTGAAAGACAAAATAATTAATATACAAATAATTTAATCAATTTACAAATTCGATTTCTTAAGAGATATTGACAATGGTACTAATAATTATACAAAAAGAAAGATAGACTTGAATGAAATCACTTTTATTAAAATATGTTCAAAATGAAGAATGAACTGAAATATAATTTATGGTTGTAATTCTTTGAAACATTTAAATTAAATTGCTGTTTAATGAGCAGTGATTGCATTAAAAATGAAATTGTATTATCATTTATTTTACATTACATTCCTTAAAATGTGTACAAATCTTAATACTATAATTAATTATTAATAATAATAACAACAATAATAATAGTAATAATAATAATAATATGAATAATATGAATATTAATGATAAATGCAAGTAGTAAAATTTATTATGAACAATTATTTCAAATCATGACAAATGTACATAATATAAATGACGTTGATTAATTTATAAAATAATTTAATGATAAACATTAGAGAAGTTTCAATTGAAGCTGTGGTAAATTTGATATAATATTTTAAGTTCTTAACGTTGCCATAGAATTAAAACACAACTTCCAATCTTGCCTAAGTAATTGTAAATGTGTTCAAATATTTTAGTCTTTGCTACTATTGCAAACTTTTGTTTCTTGTTTTTCTGAAACATAGAAAAAACTAACAAACACAAATCATCTTGATTTGAATTCCTACTAAACAAAAATTATGCATAGTTAGAAACATTAAGTCGGACATAAAATGACAATTTTGAAAGTAAAACGTCCGTCGTTTCATGAGTTAGTCGTAGTATTCAAACAAAATGTGTATAAATTATTGCAAGACAGAATAAAACGTAAATCTAGTCACTATTAATGCTTAAGAGAATCGTGCCATTGTAAAAGAGGAGAAACTTGCGTCGATACAAAAAAAATTAAAAAAGGACAAAAAACAAAAAATCATAAATGAAGTTATATCATGCAGTGACTTAAAGATTATGATTTAAAATTTAAATGAATACATAAGACATTCATTTTTGCGATCTCGTCTAGATTGAGTTTGCGAGTCGCTTGCAAAAACATCGTCCAACTTAGACAAAAATGTATCTTTTGAAATCAAATATAAAATCAAAAGAAAATAAAAAGAAGTTAAAAAGAACGTCGTTGACATTTGACTTGGTTATCAAAATTGTGCCTTTCGACAAATTGTAGCGACACTTTCGATGTTTTCACGACTGAATGCATTTAGACGAATAGTCATTTGAATCTACATTTACGATGTCACTGGTATTATACAACGTTATTCAATTGAGGGCATTATTAAAATAATTTTTAATAAATATTATTTTCATTTTTCTATCTATATATTATATTGAAAAAGAACATTACTAATTAATTTTTTGTCAAATTTATTTTAACTGCAATTTATGAGTAAAGTATTTTGAAAATGTAGTAATATTTAATATAGTCATAAGCCACAATGAAATCTATCAATTTTTACCAGATTTCATATTAAAATAAGTATTAAGGTGCCAAAATTAAAAACAAAACATATGATTCAAAGATATTATTAAAAGAAAAACGTTGCTTATGGCTATATGAACCTAAAGCCCTTCGATGACAAAAGTCAATGAAAGTATAAACAAGGAACATTGTAAGTGTTATAGATTTTATAATTGTTGAATGTGTTCTGTTAAAAGTTATATCATTTTAAATAAATCATAAGATATGTGATATATTATAGGAAAAAAGAAAAATTAGTCTTTTCTCATAAGTGCTCCGAAAATAAGTTTTTTTTTTTTCAAAATCTTGGTCGAAAATGATACTTTTCTACTATAGGGAGAAAAGTGTCATTTTCGTTTTAATTTTTGAAAAAAAAAACCTTTTCAGTGCAATGGTAAGAAAAAATATCATCCACAATTAGGAAAAAATTGCCGATTCAAAGTCTCGAATCGACAACTTTCAGCCCTAGTTACGGAATATACTATTGTAGAAAAATAGGTCCATGTTATGTCATTATTGTGAGGTAAAGTGTGAAATCAAGATTGTCTGAGGAGCAATTTTTTTGAAAAAATGTCCTTTAACAGAATGCTTCTTCGTTAAAAGAAACAGATCAAACGCCTATTGTCAATGAATTGAAAATTATATGAATGAAAATATAAATTATATTATATAAATAAATGAAAATGGCGTATAATCAATTGTAAAAACAACAAAGTCTTGCGATTAGTGATATATATATAAAATAGTGATTTTGCGATACTTTATGCTAAAATGACCTTATCTGTACCTTCAATGGGACCAATGCGTTCATTTCATTATACTGAAATTTCTGACCGCTTAATTTACACATACATTTTTTCTACTAATGACAAAATTTGTAACTGTCATCTAATGATTTCGTTTCTTATTCACTTTTACAAAAATCGACGATTTTGAAGAATAAATAAACAATGAAATTACGTTTTTTTTAACTAAAATTACTTTTGTACGTACATTTATTATCTATTGATGTACAAGTTTCATTCTCATGATGACATTAATGAACTTTATAATTCTACAATGTTCCATCATAGATTGAAACTTGACTTTTGGAATTTCACTCTATTCTATGATCAAATTGTAGTTCTATAGAAGTGAAATCAAACTTCGTGCAACTACTGTGATTGTTGGTTTTTCGTAATGCGAGTGCATATTTTTTGGCTAACAATTTTGCTAAGTAAATTGCATTATTTTATTATAAAATCATTTCTATTTCAAAAAACCAAAATGAGAAATGAAAATGTGTCCTCAAAGGTCTGTGCTGAAAAAAGTATTATAATTGATTTTACAAAAATCTATATACATCAATCAAATCAAAAATTGTAATTTATACAAGTCAAAGGAACATTGTAAATTATTTTAGCAGCTAAAATAATTTGTTACATTAATTAAACTGTTTCGACTAATTAAGTATCGCGTGATAAATGAAATGTTTATATTAATTTATTGTTTTAATTTCAAAAGACATGAAAATGAATCTTCGATGCGCCAATTTTAGTTTTGACAATATTTGTAATGAAACTTCGAACTTTCGCCGAATGAAGATTCTCGATTGTAACTATAATAGGCACGTCGTTAATATTGACGTTATGTAGATTCAATCCTCAATCTGTCTAAAATTAATTCCATATTACCAAAGTGTTATATGTATATTATTAACTTTAGAGACAAAATAACAATCCATTAGGAAGGAACTTGCTAATTTGCAGATGCAAGATTAAATTAATAACTATAAGCGAATTGTATATACTTGTATAGTCAGAACAAATGAGATGATTATTCTTTCGACTGAAAATCAGTGCAGTGAATCAAATGCAAAATCAAACTTAACTGAAGGGATAGTTGTTACAAATTTACCTCGCATTTGATTTGCCAAGTTCCTTCTTAAAAAAAAGCAAACAAACAAAAACGAAAAGGGGGAAGAACCTGAATATCATGATCAAACTGAGAAAATAATTTTCAATTGTATAATTGTGATCTTTATGGAAGTTAAACTTTGTTTGTATGACATTTTATATACAGCTTTTGTTTTACTTTGAGATTATCATAGATTTATTTCTATGGGGAAAATGATTTTATACATGTTTATATTATTTTAAACTATGACATATGGTAAATGTACCAGTAAGTTTTAAAAAAATCCAAAATTCCATTTACCATATTAAAAGAATAATGATATAAATAAAGTCAATATTTAAACATTTGGCCTAAAATGATCTTTTAACACTTTTTTTACAAGTATTCTCAAACGTGATTGGCCTAAACACTCAAATTTTCAGTCCTTTTTATATCAACTTTTTTTTCTACAATGTTTTTGATTATTTGCTGATACATTTACCATGTAAATATATTACGATAAGTTTAAATTGAATTATTGTATAAATGTTGGTATTTCATTTGAAAGTGAACAAGCAAGTATATTGGGAAAGACTGCGCATATCTTGTCTTGTAGGCAAAGATTACAAGTGGTTGAAATGATCGAAAATACACATTTGTATTATATTAAAAGAATCTTCTTTTTATCTGAACGTTATTTAACTCATAATCCTGATTTCTTCCTTTTCTAGTTCTTTCCAAATGGCCTTATTCCTGCTCCTGTGTACACTTTTCCACCCATAAATCCTGCATATCAAGAAATGTACCCGATTTCGGCAGAAAACGCTATGATGCACCAAAATGAACCGGAACAGTGTTTTTGTATAAATCATGTGACACCTAATGTTGATGTAGATAACGTAAGTTTTATTTATCTTCTTTTTTAATACTTTTTACAATACTTTTATTTAATTTGTTATATTTTCATTGATTTCAGAATTATATGAACTTTGTTGATTATTCACGTCGTTATTATAAGCAAAGTCGTCATTCAAGCATGCAGGTGCCATTTTTCGATAGAACGAATTTGGCGAATTATCAAGATTTCAGTTATCATCAGCATTTGCCCAAATATCGAATTAAAAACAAGGACCAATCGTCAGAAGGACTCGATTTGCGTTTGCCAGAGAATAAAAAAGCTCGTTATGATACGGAACATGAAGATTCTAAATCGCTCGATTATTTGCAGCTGAAGGAAGAGCTGATTAACAATTAAAGCAAAATTGAAGTTATGATTTTCTTTTTCGATGAAACTTAATTAATTTTTCATTATAATTATATATCCTAATTTAATCAATATATTTAATAATTTAATAAACATAAAGAATATTTTGTTAAAAGTTAAATTATAGGAAAAATAAAAATACAAAAAAAACGTGGTATGTTTTTTGCTTCGTTGGTATTCAATATTGACGAAGAATCAATAAGAAATCTAATAATCTGGTTTGCGAATTTTATTTTTGAGTTCTTAGCGAGCGATCGAGAAGCAAAGATAGATATTTCATATGGAGCGCAGTTCAACAAAGTTAGCTGACGAAAATGACAAAAATCAACAATCTGCAACATGCCAGACGTATTGCGAATATTTGAATAACATCTACATTGTTTGCTGCCTTACTCAAGTTTTTCGTTAAAAATCCAACTTCCCTGAATTGTTGAATTATTAATTAAAATTATTCTATCAACATGTAACATTTTCATACAATCAATTATTTATATATGTACATATATTTTTTCGTTCATTTTCTAAGTTTACTCTTCCTTTTTTGCTTATCCTTTGAAGTGTAACGTAACAGTTTATTTTTTTTTTTGTTCAAATATTGGCTGCGGAATCGACGTTTAGATGTTTATTCTAGTAGTCGGTCGAATGGCAATCATAAAAATTCTTGGGTTAATCAATGTTGAATTTTGCTTCTGCAGATCGGGGCGTTTTACAGCTTCAGTCGGCAGCCGTAGCTTTTCATTTTATCAGCAGACAACTACACTGGCCGACCCCGAATGTAGCGGTTCTTTTTATGATGAACCGCCGTGTTATATGTGTTGTAAAATTGTTTCGTCTAAGCGTGCCGATTCACGCGGATTCTCAGTTTTTAGATCGAAAAAGATGCTAGTGTTGTACGTGGATGACTGATAATTTTTAGTATAGATTTTTTAATAAAACATTGTTTTATTTGTCAGTATTACAAATTTGAAATTGTTATTACATGATTATGAAAGTTACTTTTGAAAAGTTACTTTCCAGAAAGTTAATTCAGTAAATTAACAATTTACTGAGAAAAGGGTAGTTTAGTTAAGTAAATTAATCATTCTTGTAAAAAATATAACTGAAATAAGTCAGAAGTTATTTTTTTCAAGATTCTAATTAAACGTTATTTTTGCAGATGTATCTTCTACGTAATCCAGCCTGACTTAGAAGACTTGATACTGGTACTTACAAAATGGAAAAAGTCCAAACCAAAAGCAGTTGAAACTTATCTAATTCTTGTCCTGTCAATTCACTATGTCATCAATCTTTATATATCCACCAAAACACTCACGACCATCATAAATTCTCACTGAATTCTTACTTATCACTTTGCGAATCTCCATTCATCACAGCCACAGCTTCTTTTGTCTCCAATCACATGAACCATCTTGTTCTTTATAACTTTGTAGAAATCGGAGTATCGACAATTATCAACTTAATATTTCCCATCAGCATCTGGCATATTCAAAAAGTCAAGTGAAGCTCAAAAAAGAGTCAACTAAACTTCAGCGATGTAGTCTGCAAGTAATTAGGAAACTAAAGCAAGTTTTCCGGTGGCCACTTCGCGGGGCGGTTCTTCCAAACGAAGAGGACAAAAAGACAAAGTTATATATGAAGAATAAGAAGAAGAGAAAAAGCGGAATGACAGAATAAAAGAAACAAGCGACAGTGCAAAGAAGCAGAGACGATGATGTGCAACAATAAAAGAGTCACACCTGTGCGTAAGGTGCGAGAATGATTGGTAAAACGAGCAAAACGGAGGCGTGACTGTTAAGAGCGTGTGGCCCAATGGTGATGATGTTGGGGCGATCAATGGCACCGGCCATCGCTGTGCACCAGAGATCGCTCGCTAATGACGCTTAATTGAAACGTAGCCAATTGACGCGAGGCAGTTTCTCCAGGCGGACCCAAACGCCGGGGCCCCGTGGATTCTGGTGTGAAATATCGCGCCCTAGTGTTACCCGCGGCTCGCGACCGACAGCACCTGGTGTCCGAGCTAACTTGGGGTTAGACAAGGACAAACAATCATTGGTCTTTGTTTGCCGGCCGAGTGTCGTCGCGACGTTGTTGACAACACGATTCGATCCATTCTAATTGATAAATTCATCAGAATTCCAAGACACTGAGGGGGAAAGCTGAAGTACCACGTGGTTTGGACGGATATTTGTTTTTCGTCGTTATCCGGGAAGGTGACAATTTAAAGAAGTAAAAAAAAAGTGGACAATGCAGAGTCCTGGAGAGTCACCTTCGAGGCAGGTTGCTGGATGCTGTGATAATAGGGAACATGAGAGGGTTCTGGAGGAACGTGAGGAAAGAAATAACGCAGTGAACAGTTGTAACAATCAGGGTGGATTGTCGCTGCAACTTGAGGATCGAGAATTGTGGACCAGATTTCAGTGTATCACCAATGAAATGATTGTTACGAAAAATGGAAGGTGATAGAATCCATAGAGATAAGATCTTGTTTAAGGAGGGAAATAGATTTAAAATGAATTTTACTATAAACTTATGGTAGTGCAGATTATCGTAATATATATAGTAAGCTTAACAACTGAACTTTGTTGAACATTTGTCATATTCAAACAAAATGCGTTATATTTTGTACAACTTTCTAGCATAAAACATAAAATTTACTTCAATTTCTTGGTTGATGTCTAAATAATACAAAATCTATAAATGATAATAACAAAAAAATTTTACAGATTATATTTTGTTACTAAATATAAACATAGCTTGAACTGTTCAAAATAGTTCAGTTCAAAGTTCAAGTAGTTCAATTATCATTTTCTCATAGCTATTTATATCTTTTATAGTAGAGTTAATTTTAATTATATGACTTGTTAATCAAATCTTATATATAAATTACTTATTGTAACATATAGTAAAAATTATTCTAATCTATTAATTTTTTTTAATTATTTACTTTAAATTTAATAATAAATGTCTCAATTACTATAAGATGTGGTGATTTTTGATATTAAAAGGGATTGTTTAATATTCAGAAATATTATATTTTTATATCTCAAAAATGAACAAATCTGAAAATATAAGTTCAACAATATCAAATCATCTTTCAATAAGTTTGAAAGGAATATTTTATAATCCAAAATAACTAAAAAATAGTGCATTTAAAAATAGTATAATCAGAAGGTAAAATGAAGATAGAGTCATAGAATATGCGTATTTTAAATTAACGATACAAATCATTTTGACGTAGAAAGAAGTGATTGTAATAAGAAGAATAAGAATATAGCTAATGGATTAACTTTTTGAAAAGATGATCAATTAACATACTCAATGTTTCATTCAATTAAATATGTGTCACTTAATTATCACAACTACATCATTGATTTCATGCAATTTTGCAACTTGTTGCAAATGAACTAAACGATTGTTATTTTGTATTCTAAATATGCATGTATCACATTATATATTGTTATAATTTTTATTTAAAAAGTCAGAATTTGTCAGTCTTGCCATGAATTTACAAATGACGTAAATTACATTTGTAGATCTTTTTAGCCAGGGAAAAATTCTACAATTAGTTCTTTGATAAATGAATATCTAAAATTAAATGTTATTTATATATTAATTAATAGAAATAATTAATATTCGTGGAACATTCAAAGATGAATATAAGAAATTAAGAAAATAATTAATTTTGCGAATTATTGTTTTTAAATTAAGCCACCTATGACTTATATTCAACTCGAAGTATGAAAAAAGGGGCAATCATAGTTTAGTCAAATCAACAAGCTAAGAGGGTGAGCATGTAAAAGCAGCAATTAAAGGAGTAGCAATAAAGTTTTACTACAGATTCTGACGAAATCTTTGTAAAAGTGCCGCCGCCACTACACGTTTTATTCATCTGTCGCTCGTCTTTCAAAATGCGCCACAATACTTTTATTATAACATTTATTCTTATCATGCTCTTTTTATTGCAGTACATCAATTATGCACAAGTTTTATCATTTTAATGTACATTTTTTGTTACTAATATATTTAAAAAAATTAAGTCAACGTGTAAGTTTAAACAAATATAATTTAAATGTAATTTTTATAATTAAAATTGATTATAAATAAATTTATCGTTAATGTATGCTTTTTTTAACAGGAGAATGTTTCCTGTTGTTAAAGTAGTAGCGCGTGGACTCGAACCGGCGGCAATGTACACTTTATTGCTTGAATTTGTACAAGTTGATCCTCATAGGTAAGGTAAATATTGGTACTTATTTGAAAATCACTTTTCCAATTTAATAAAAAAAATTTTTTTGTTCAATTATTATCTCAATTATTTATTTGACTTTATAGTAATTTATATTTAAAAAAGTAATTTATAAATTAACTTTTACAAAGTTTTTAAATAATTCGAAATGTTCAGATGGAAATATGTCAATGGAGAATGGGTGCCAGGAGGGAAAGCTGAAATAGCTCCTCCGAATCCAATTTACATTCACCCGGAAAGTCCGAATTTCGGAGCACACTGGATGAAAGAAGCCGTTTCATTTGCTAAAGTCAAACTTACGAACAAATCAAATGGCAATGGACAAATAATGTTAAATTCTCTACACAAATATGAGCCTAGAGTTCATCTTGTCAGAGTTGGAGCTGAGGAACAGAGAACGGTATCATCATTTGGATTAATTGAAACAATTATTATAATTTATTTCAATACTAATGTATTATTTTTCATTTTTCAGGTTCTCACTTACAGATTTCCCGAGACCCAGTTCATCGCAGTAACGGCATATCAAAATGAAGAAGTCACTAGTTTGAAAATCAAATACAATCCATTTGCAAAGGCGTTTCTCGATGCTAAAGAAAGACCTTCGGATGCGCAAACTTATCCGCAATGTTCGTAATATTTTCTTTGTTAACAAATACCACACAATATTGAACTTTTCTTTAAATTGCATTATTTTTGTTCTTATTTTAGATACTGGTACTTGGTTCCTTCCTCAGCCTACCACTCCCATCGGATATGAATACAATCCAGCAATTGCGATCGCTCAAAGTCAAGTAGCTAATTCTACAGCTAATCTGGCTAATCCGTGTACCATCATTACATCGGCCAGTCACAAAGGCGCATGTCGATCTGCACCTTACACACTCCGGCACAAATATGTTCAAGATGGTATATATATTAACATAAAACAATTTATCCAATATCATTAACAAATATCGTTAATTAAATATTACATAATTTGTTATTCTAAAGACCAGCAACAGCAACAACAGCAGCACGTGGATCCCTACAATCCAATGCCTTTATTGCATTCAGCCGCCTATGTGACCGGACCCAGTTGGTCTTCCCGAAGTCCCGAACAACTTTCTTCGCTAAACTGCGGCGTTACCCAAGAATGGTCTTCGTCTCCTTCAGCTTCACCAAGCTCTCCGTCCACTCCGTATGCTCATAATTCCCTCACCAGGCATCAACATCAATGTTCCATCAGCTCAAGCAACAATCTCACCCCAACCTCCACATCTTCCTCAACTCCAACATCCTGTACCCTTTATGTCCCAACAAACTCAGCTTCCCACCACGATGTGCAAGTTGATAACTCTGCCTGGTTACATCCGGTGTCAGTCTACGATCAGATGCAACAACAGCAGCAACAACAGTCATACTTGAATCTGAATCTTCACTTACATCATCAAATTTCAACGTATTCAGCAAGTTGCGCTTCGCCAATTTTACAACATCAATCGGGATTGCAGAATTCATCGTCTTCATCTTCTTCGACTTCATCCACTGATCAAACTGGAATTATTGCGCCAATTTCGGTTCCACATGAGTATCAGGACTATCATCATAATGGACAAATTTTACATTTACATGTTAGTACTTCAAATTAAGAATTTAACTTGGATTTGTAATTGTATGATTTATGAATCATTTGATTTTGAAAATAATTATAATTTTTGTTATTATCGCAGTCGCCCAATGAAAATGAACCATCTCCAACTGTCGATTACGAGACAAAGGATCATCAAGATTTGTCCTACCAAAACACTCCACAAGATCCCACGGAGGAAACCACAGAAGTTGAAAGTGTAGCAAATAATGGAAGAAGATATTTAACGGTCGTCGATCATCGTCGACATAATCATCATCGTCATCAGCGTGATCATCCAAACATTGATAACAGACAATCAACTGCTTGGACACCCTTAACTTCCTTAACACCTTTAACTCCAATGACACCGTTAACACCACCACCACCCGTACCACAAACTACTGCTATATGATGTTGTACATTTAAAATATTGTTCGTGCGAAACATATGTTGAATTAGCAGATTAGGAAGAATATAAGTTAATAGTTTATTCAACGAAACTAGCTTAATAGACGTATTGTTATTCTATTAAAATTTAAAGCAAATATCATTGTTAAAAGTATTTTTGGTAGTAAAAATATTTTTATAATGAAATGAAAAGTTAAATCTTCTAGTGGAATGTTGAGGTAATTCAGACAATGTAAATAAGATAATTATTGCGATAATTTATCGAGATTTGCAATATTTTTATATAAACAAAAATAAAAAATGTCATGGTAAGTTTACACATTTCACTTGATTAAATATTTCAATTTTTTGAAAATTGATGTTTTTTTTAAATAGTAATTATTCAAAATAATTTGTTTAGTGTATTAAATCAACTTTAAAGTATATCGTCAAATATTTTATTTAAACGTATTATATTTATATCGACTTTTTAACATATATGCTTTATATACTTTGAAAATGTTTATGATGGAAAATTATAAATCGAATGAAATGTGATTTTAAGATCATTTATCATCAATGTTAAACAACGTCAGAAATTATAAATAAATTTACGATTTTAGCTACATTGAATATCTTTTTTATTATTTTAAAGTTGTTTATAAGAATGTATCTATTTTAAAATGTTAATAAAAGTTACTATATTAGATTTAAAAATATATTTAAACAGAATAAACAATTATAATCCCAATGAATAATTGAAGTTAGTATAAAATAAGTTCATTTATAATAAGATCGGTAAGTTCATTTTTCAAACATAATGGTTGGTAGAATTAGATTACGAAATGCTTACCAACATTCAAATATGATTTCGTAAATAATCGTGTATGTGTCTTTTTGTGTACATTAATTTTGTTGCAGAAAATTAATAATAATTTAATGACAACAAAAACGCTGCAGTTAGGATTTGTATTTATTAAAAGCAAAGTTATTAATTCATTAATTTAATTAATTTAACGATCTCCGTAGTCATTTTGTAATCATGTCGTCTGAAAAAGCAGAAACTCCGAAAGAAGAATTGTCTCAAGAAATAAAAGATCGTATTGAAAGAAATCGGCAAAAAGCTTTGCTTCTGAAGAAGTCAAAAATTGTTACAAATCCAGCATCACAATCGTAAGTTTTTGCGAAAAATTGCTAATATTAGACAAACATAACCTATAAAATGTATCAACTCAAACCTTTTGTTTATATCAGAGATACTTTCGCAAATTTTCTTATAAATATATTTAAAATACACAATTGAGAAAATGATGTTAAAAATATCGTGATTATTATTTTTGCATAAATTGAAATTTTATTTTCTATTATCTTCTTTTGAGTTAAAAACTTAATTTGAATAAAACCCAATAATTCGAGAAATGTATGTATTTTAGATAATAGTTAGATTATTATATATTTTGAATTGTTAACATTTGCAGTGAAACTACAGTAGAAGGAGTTAAAGGAAGAGGTGTAAAAGTTCAGGGCAAAAATGTTATCGATAGTGGAGCTGGTTTCCTTATCGAGGAAGACAATTTTGATACAGAAATGGTAAAAGATGATTTTTTATGCGTATTATATAATACATACAAATCAAAAACATTAACTAGTCTGAAAATATAATTTAAACAATATTCTTAAAAAAATATTTGTAGGAAAAAATAGCAGATGATGTACCTGCTCCAATTTTAACTGGAATGCCTATATGTGAAGAATGTAACAAAGAATTTAAAGATTCGTTTTTGTTACAAAAGTTTGATTACAAGGTTTGCGATGAGTGCAGGTAATATAAAGAAGTAATGATTTTAATGATTGATATTTCAAAAAGAATATCATTAATTAATTATTACTCGTAGGGATAATGATGGAAAACATTCATTAATTACTAAAACAGAAGCAAAAGAAGAATATCTATTGAAAGATCATGATTTCGATAAAAGAGAGCCACCTCTAAAATTTATTGTGAGAAAAAATCCTCACAATCCACGATGGGGTGAAATGAAATTGTTTCTGCAACTTCACGTTGAAGAACGAGCTTTGGAAGTTTGGGGCTCGGAAGAAAGGATTATCGAAGAAAAAGAAAAGAGAGATCTGATGCGAGAGTCGAATAAAATAAAAAGTTATAATAGAAAAGTTAGTATAGAATATTATTTTTAATGATAAAAAAAGGTTCTCAATTTAAAATGAAGGTTTTGAATTACGTGTATTTATAAATAAACATTTTCTTTTTAGATTAAAAAACTTCGCATGGAAGTAAGAAGTTCTTTATTTGATAAAACAGCAAAAGCAAGTCATACACACGATTTTGGCCCAGAAACTTACAACGAGGCTGATGATACTTATAGCCACACATGTAACACTTGTGGCTTTGAAGATACATATGAAAAATTGTAAAAACATCTTAAACTTACTTTTCAACTGTGTGTGTTTTTACGTGTAAATAATGAATATGCATGATAATACTTCATTACTTTAAGTACGTATAACTGTAACTTATATTTTTGTAAATGCATTTTTGTAGATTTTTAAATGGCAATGAAATGCTTCTTTTATATTTTAATATTTTGTTTATTTTTCAATTAAATTTATATTAGGTAATAACATTAATAAAAAGTTAAAAAGGAAGAAAATAAAAGTATATTTCGAATTCATTTCTTTAAACAATTTATATTCAGTAGTTTCTTATATCATTATTAAAATACAATTGTTATATTGTTATAAATATATAAAATGCTTAAGTATATATACATGCTCACGCAAAATAAGTTCATATTTAGAATTATATCAAGTCCCATTATTAAGTCTCATTAAATCTTAAACTCTGCTGCACAGTTGAATCATATTAATTATTACTATTAAGTAAAGCAATTTTACACAATTAATCACACAAGTTCATTGAACATTAATAATTTCCGTACAAAATGTTATATTTAATAATAAATCTCTCCGAGATCTATGTATTAAATATAAGTTAACCATTATTTTGGAAATTATATGTTTTATGATGTAATAAGAATGACCAGAATAAAACACATTTCTGGATAATCGAGTAAAATTGCTTAATTAAATAATAATTAATTATAATGACTTTACGTGCTTTTTAAATACAACTTAGAAACTACAATACGTTAATTAATAATATATATAAAAATATACAAATATATATATATACAAATATTTTACAATTAAATATCACCACAGAATTTACAATTCGATTAATAGTTCTTTACAATATAATATTGTAAAAATAATTACTTATTTAAATACGTTATATTTTTTTGGCGAATTTATAACGTTTTTTAACTTTTCACTGGAAAATTTTTTGATTTCGTCCATTGCTATTTTAATTTCTTGCTCCAGTGTGTTATTGCAACGAATTTGTAAAGCCAAGTAAAAGTCTTCGAAATTAATTTCCGTGGGCTTCATTACGAATGGAAATCCAAAGTGTTTTTCATATCTAAAATAATTATTAATAAATGTTTCATTTTTTAGTTTCCGTTAAATTTACTCTAATTTTACTAAAAAATTTAATTTACTAAAAGAACACTTACGCTTTTAGTAGATAAATTCCTTTGCAAAGTTGAAGTTCAAATTCATTGATATCCAAAAATTTGATTACTGCTCCGGAATTAATATCAGCTTTGAATTTAATAAAACGTTGAATTATAGTTTGCATCACGTTTCTGTGGCGGTTAATAATTTTTATTTTATCTACGGAATAATAAAATGAATGTATAATTTATAGCTTTTAAAAAAAATTATGGATTCAAAAGACAAAAATAAAAAATTAGTTACCTCTTATATTTAAACTATCCAGACCTTTAAAAAAGGCAATTTCAATTTCATCCACGTTGTTGTACGGCATTGAGCGCCAAATTTTTTGCGCCAGTTCGGGACTTTTTTCAACGATATTTGCGAGATATTCAATCCATTTATCACGCTCTAAATTATTCGCGTGATCAACTGTAATTAAAAATGGATTCTTTGATATCGTCATTTTGTTAATTAATTAATACTTTTTTGAGTTTCAATAATTTTATGAAGCACGTTCTGTACTTTGACTGTTACTTTATGACTGGCAAAGTGGTAATGATTTGAATTTGTAACTTTCAGTTGAACTTACTGTTGAGTTTACGTTTTACTTGTACATCCGAAAAATCAAAACATTGAATTCAAAATATATAAGAGTATTATTTAATATTCAAATCAGATATTTAATATAAAATAAATCAAGTTTTTATTTATTCTATTTATTAATAAATTATTAATCTCCTATTTTGTAATAATAAAAAGAAAATTGAATAATAATTGTTTTGAAATATACATACATTTTTGAATTGTAAGAAAATACAAATTTTGAAATTCCCGCTCTTTTACATATGTTACTACTGTATGCGCATGATGTTAATGTTGCGGACTTTTGGACAGTGGAGTAATGGCATAGAAGAAGACAGAAAATGAGTAGAAATGAAAACAAAAGTTATGAAAATTTTCGGTTATTTGACGTGTGATTTTGAAGGATCAATTAAATATAATAATAAGTAATATTATTTTTACTCATTTAGAGACATTTTATGAATCATAAATATGACTTCAACTAATGAATTTGGACCGGATTCCGGTGGACGAGTTAAAGTAAATATTTTGTTTTGTCTTTATAACCTCAAAATGCAATATTTAAACGAAGTTGTTAACTTGGTTATTAATAATAATATATTCATTATAAATTAAAGAGTAATTTTTTATATAATAATAAATTTTTAATTATATTTATTGTACAAATATTTCATTAAAATATTAAAAAATACTTTAAATATTATTGTTAATTTATTAATGATTTAATAAATGTATCATTTTAAACAGGGAGTAACAATAGTGAAACCGATAGTTTATGGCAACGTAGCTCGTTATTTTGGCAAAAAACGAGAAGATGATGGTCATACACACGAATGGACAGTTTATGTCAAACCTTATAATAACGAAGACATGTCAACGTACGTGAAAAAAGTTCATTTTAAACTCCATGAAAGTTACAACAATCCAAATCGAATAATAACAAAACCGCCGTATGAATTAACAGAAACTGGCTGGGGTGAATTTGAAATTGTTATTAAAATTTATTTCCATGATCCAAACGAACGTCCAGTAAGTGTATATTAGTTATACGTGTGATTAGATCAAACATACAAATATTAAAATAATACAACATTTATTATACAAAAATATTACAATTCTAAATGCAATACGATTTTCTTGTTACGCGGTGCCGAAAGTGCAGTTTTTAGAACCTGTGCATTTTTTAAGAAGTACATTTTCGGCTTCCTTGTAACAAAAAGTATCATTTACACCATGGGAAATGCATGGAAATTATTTTTCCTTTGCGATTACATACCTCGGCTTCGTCTTGGGTGTAAACTTCGCTCAGGAAAAAGAATGTCCGATTTTATCTCCCTTGATACAAAATATACTATAAATGTGTTTTTCAGGTTACAGTATATCACATTTTAAAATTATTTCAATCCGCTCCGGAAATTCAACTTGGAAAAAAGAGTCTAGTTTCTGAATTTTATGAAGAAATAGTTTTTCAAGATCCAACTGCGTTAATGCAACATCTTTTGCTTAATACAAAACCAATTACAATGGGAGTTTGGCGTCACGAAACAGACTGTAATTATTATATTTTGTATTTTATATTATTCTTGAAATATAAAAATAACAGTTATAATAAATTGTTTTTGCGCAATTTTTAGTTGAAGCTAAAAAGGAGGCGTCTTTAAAAGCAATTATGGAAGCTAGAAACAAAGTAAGACAGGAAGTTATAGAAGCAAAAGAAAAGCTAACTTTAGCTAAAGAAACAATAGCAAAATTTAAAGAAGAAATAGCGAAAATATCCAAAAATAATCCAGGTGTTTCAGTTACTTAACTGATGTATTACAGTATTCAATATTGGCTATTTGAATTTTGATAAAATCATTAATTGTAAGTCTTTTGTACAGATACCAAAATGTAAAATATTGAAATATATTTTGAATAAAATAATAGATTTTTAGTATAATATTTTAACATAATCATAATTTTATAATAAAAATCAATCAAAGTCATAATATTTTTTGAAAATACTATTTCTATAATAAAAGAATAAGGCTTTATTAATGCTAAATCATTCGAAAACGTAGGGGATAAATACTATACATGCAATGATAAAATAACAAAATAGATAATTCGAGGAATGTTTAATTCAATGCCATCAAAATTGTACATAAATATCATTTATTTTTTTAATATTTTTATTTTAAATGTGGAGATATATATCTTACATAATGTACCAAAACATACAGACACGTGATGAATGCATTTAATTAGCAACAGTCTTTGTCATGTTCTTTGCCCGTCGTTTGACGATTATTTCATACTAATCATCGCATTTTTACGTGCATGTACATTTGCACACTTTTTTGTCCTTAATACGTAATGTATAAATAAAAATAACTATGTCATTGAACCATCAAATATAATCCTCATAGAATGGCATTATGTAGTGATTGTAAAACCTATATACATCGTTCAACGAGGCTACTTTGCACACATTTTGTGTAATTTTGCAGCGCAATTATTTATTAGCGACAATTTGGAACATTTACTAATGTTGTATAATTATTCACTTTTGTCACCAACTTGAATTTTTAGTACAATACATGATTTCATTTAATAATTGCAAATAACTCTCTGTTTTTTATATTAATTATTATAATTGTACGTATCGGATTATCTGTAATCTTGAATAATTGTTGGTAGAAAATAGTCCCATTCAACGGTATGTTTTTTATTTATATATGTACATACATATAATATGTATGTATATATGTACAAGTGTACATTTAAATATAGAAATTTATACAAGTGGACATTTCTTTTCTCAATCGCGTGAAAACTCTGTTTTATCATAAATATTATAATTTTGTAATAAGATATTTTATTACAAAATTAATATACTTTTGTATTTGGCGATTTTTTCTACCTTTTTTTGGCGCGCAATTTTTGCCAATGCATTAATTAAAAACATTAAAACGCGTGCACGAGCATTTTTTTTCGTCTAAATTACATTGAACTACAGATATCACTTTTGTCATTTTATAATATGTTAATAAAATCTAAATTCAAACGCGTAGAAACGATGGCGCATTTGACGTTTGAATTGAAACAATTGAATTGCAGTTTTGTTGCAATTGATATATTTATGTTTATAATTGTTGTATGATTTATTGTGTATTATTTATTTAAAAAAAGTATAAAATTTTGACAGTCGAAATATAAAAACATGGTACGATTCGATTACAAAATCAAAATCAAGTATATAATTAAGAAATTGTTCGGAAATACAAAATTGACGTTTTGTACTTGGACGAACACGCTTGTTTCAGTTTGCTTCTCAGTTTTGCTGCTATTTTGTCGGCTTCGGTTATTTGTTTGAAAATGACTAAACTATTTTAACATTACCATTAACGGAAATAACAGTAAAAGGAAATAAAAAAGAAGATTTGAAAAATAAAATTAGCGTTTATGTATGTTTGAACTCCATAGTGTGTTGCAGTTTTCATCGGAATTCAATTGGCTCGTTTTTACATTGCTGAATGCAGAAGTTGGTAAAGCGTTTCAAAAATCTTGGATATTCCCGTTTGTATACCGCTCGTAGCACAGCAGCAGGTGCCCAACCACCTGGATTTACTGCAAAAGAAAAATGTATGATTAATATAAAAAGAAGTAAATGGAAATATCTTTAAAAAACAAATACAAATTAATACATACCAACGGAACAATAAGTTATTTTACATGTAATATCATCCCTTTCAATCTCGTCAATCTTTTTCGACGGGTCAATGAATGTCTGACATACCAGACATACCGTTAAATAAACTCTTACTAATCTACCTTCGTTTGCCTGAAAAACGAAACAAAAAACTTATTGAACGTATACTAAAAAAAATTATTATTAATAATAATTCAAAAACATTTCATGATTGTGTTAGTTTTGTAAAATTGTTTAGAAACAAAAATTCAACAAACTAACAAAATGAAAAAATACTAACTGGATAATTTGGATATTCTGTACTATGATTACAGACGATCCAAAGATCATGTGCTTCTGGATCTCGATCGTCTTCGATCTTACGTATGTGTGACCAAAATAATGCGTCTCTCTGAGTTGCTGGCCAAACTCTCTTATGAGTTTGCAAAAACACCAAAGTGTTTTTCGAAATATTATCAATAACTGTCATATCTTCGAGCGTGGATTCCCATCCGCTGCGATATTCCGGCATGAAAAATCGCTTGCACACTTCGTAGGCGGTTACACCTTTCACGACATGACAAGCTTTCAGCGGATCAACCACGAGACCGTCTGCTTCCTCTTCGCGTCGGTACATTCGCATATCACCATCCTCGGCGAATAATTGCCATCCACCAGCTCCAACTCCAAGTCGAGCGTAATGTAATTGTTCGGTTGTTATTCTTTCAATCTTTAACATATTTTAATAATTAAAAATAGATTAATGAAATTGTATTAGACGTCTTTGAAATAGCAATAATAAATTTATCGGAGTATTAGTTATTTAATCAGAACATTAAACAATAAAGACGATTAAACTTTTCATTTAGCAGTTCTTATCGTTGAGTTATAACGTAGAGTTATCATCACAAGGAAACATTACAAACTTTTAACTGCTTTTGTATCTTTTAAATGTATTTTATAATATTTATATTACTAAAGTACCTGATAAGAAATGAAAAAACTTGTTTGACTAGTTAAATCATTTACAAACTGATAATTTATTTAAAATAAATATTGAAAATCAAATTTTCTAATATCTTTTTTTTATCAAATATTTTATTTTACACATCACGTTATATTATTCTTCTCACTATTTCTAACTAATATTTAATTATTTTCGTAAGATTCTCTTATAACGCAACATAGTTCTGCAAAATATAATATATGCAAAAAAGCCTCTTGTACTGGTAAAAATTTGCATGAAAGAGAAATCGAAATAGCAGTTATTTTGGGAATGTAACTATTTGTTATTTTGCTTCTATTTCATCTTTTACGATTAAAACTTCAATTAAAAGTTTATTTTCATTATAAAAAAAATCACCTCAGGCCATAACCGATGATTAACTTCCGACGTTGGCGAATTCATTGGAATGGCTACTGATTTTTGTTTCAAACGGTCCTTCAGCTGATTCTCTTCTTCAAGTTTATCCAAACCCGTTTCCACGGCGTCGTAAAATTCTTCATCGCAAAGCGCACTATGTGGTCCTTCCTAATACATCAAACGAAATCATTAAACTTATCATTAAACACAATAAAAATAACATCAAACGAACCATGAAACACACTTGGATTGGATTTAAAATTTGCACACTCGTCATGATAGTAGATTTCACAGTTAAAAATTTCACAATGAAATTCAAATGTTTCGTATAAGCATTTGAATGTAAAATGATTGCATAAAGTAATATTTTAATGTGATGTATATTCACTGTCAGTGGATCGTTTTACGATATTATTTTCAACCGTTGATTCAGTGTGTAATCCGAATGAAATCACACAGAGCACTGAACATTTGCTCGCAGCGACGACTTTCATTTGTATGAGTACTATTAGTCGATTGGTAGTCTTATCATACATTTGAAAGATAAGGTGAATATGAATAAGTGAATGTCAAAAGGGTGCTGCATCAATTCATTTGAATATAAAAGCACGCGGATCATAATTAAGCCCCATAATTATATCATAAAAGAAGTTCCATTACATCTAACAATGTAATATTAAATATTACAATAAAAAAATTAAATACAAATAATTCATTAGCTTTATGAAGAAGAAAAGAAAGTTTAAATACATTATAAAACTAATTTAAATGAAAAGTTTACAATTATAACATTTATTGTTAATACAGTTTTGATTGCAGTTACAGTTTTCTTTTTTGGATTTCATTCAATACAATGCTTTGGCTAATCAATATGAGACGATTGTGTATAAATAATATCTCACGTTCAAGTGAATATCAATGAGTCATGCGACGATTAACCGTTTGTTTTTGGATAAAAAGAATTTTTAGTTCATGACGATTACTTAAATCATATTTAGTTTCTTGTGAGTCAATATGATGTAAATTTAGACTTTAGTTTGACTTTTAAATAGTGCAAAATAAAATCTACGATTTTAATAATTAAATCAATATCATTTTCTTTTTTCGAATTAATAAACATATCTTTTTACACAAATTGTTTTACCTTATATAATCATTGAGTTTGTATGCAATATTACACTTTTATATATAAGATTGTTAAATTAATAATATTACAATGTTTAATAAAAGAAAAATTATTATTTATTTAAAAATTTTACAATAATTACAATAATTAACTTTCGTAGATAAAAATAATTATAAAGCGTTTAATTAATTAATTGGACTTGATGAATCATCTTAAATATTTCTTATCGAAATTGAGCATCTAGGTTAAAACTAATAAAAATGAAAGTTGAAAGTGAATTCATAATTTTAAGTGCTTCGTGTAATATTTCGATATATTAATCAACAAAAAAACATTCATAGTCAACACCGTGACCTATATTTTTTAATTAAATTATTTTACTTTGTTTTTTTGTACAATTACTTTTTACAGTCTAAACATTAGAATAAACAAAGTTTATTTAAACAATTTAAATATAAAAAATGAATTAAAAATGAAGTAATTAACAATTATTTAACAAACAATTATCTTTTGTTTATATGTATATTTGTTATTATCTGCAATTTGACAATATACCTCATAGTCAGGGCCACCAGGAATAACAACTCTGGGTCTAACGTGTTCCCCGTTATGAATGACAAGTTGATCTTTCAAGGCCTTACAAAGCTCTTGCAGCTTACGTCGTTTTTCGACTTCTTTCTCCCATCGACGACGCCAAGCGTCCTCCCTTTGTGTCATTAATTCCACGCAATGTTGTAACGTTGCTAGCACGCCCTCGCTCGTCGCTTTGAATGTAATAGCTTCGCCTCGAAAATCAACTGCCTGTGCTGCCGGATCATATCCGTCGTCCTTTCCATCATTAGTTTGCTCTTTTGTCGTTGCAATCTACGAAATGCAACACAAAATTAATATCATTTAATTAATTTCTTTCAAACAAAAAGGCACGAAATTAAACAAGAACAATTTTCTATGAAAATATTAAAGATTAATTAATATTTGAGTATTGTATACAATGATATATTTTTAATTCAGTCTTTAATATTTATACCTGTGAAGTATTATTCGTGTCAGCGCAACTGTCAAAGTACTTTTGTAGCGTATCTACTTGTTGAATGAGAATATCCTTGAAAGTTTCTATCTCTGCTAGTTTTTCTTTTAAACCACGCATGCCTCTTTTGCTAAAACTACCGGCACTAGTCGTTGATTGGGTATTTGATACCAGTGATATGGCACTGCCATGTCGTTTTAAGCTATTCTCACTCCCGTAACCAGATTCACTCTGAAAAATTTAATAATAATAATTAATAATATTAATAATAAATAATTAGTCATAATAATTACTTATCAATTAATAATAATAATACAAAATATTTGTTATAAAAAAAGTATAACACAACTTCACGAACTTTTTGTTTGATTGGTTTAAACAGTTTTTACAGTTGGCTTATAAGTTAATTTTTTATTATTATAAAAACATTAACTATATTATCTATCAGTTATGCTCATAAATTATAGCTCAAGTTATCAATACTTTTATAGTTCAATAACACTTGTTCATGCTTCTGAAGTTTGCTCTATTGTTTACTGTTTAATGCAAATAATGTATTAATTAATTGATCAATTAATTCGTTAATGTATTAAATTGTATATATTAATATTGATTTTTTGCAATTTAACAAGTGAAATAACACATTTCGTTGTATTAAATGACGATACTCTTTTTTAATAGCTTTTCTCTATGGAAAATATAATAGAATATAAAAATTAATGTCTCGAAGTAAACCTTGTATGATTTCAGCACATCGATCCATCGTTGCTTTTCTTCTGGACTATTTGCTCTCAAGTACCAAACGAGAGAATCGCTCACCGACACATCGAATCTGCATTCATCAAACTGGTGAGCCTGCAAAGTACATTGATTTCAGTTAGTAATAAATCAAAAAATGATTTATATTTTATTGAAAAATTATTGAATATCATCTTTATTATTATAATTAAAACATTCATTTTCATAATCAAAAAAGAACTAGAATTTGAATTATATTATATTATGGATTATAAAAAAAAATTATTAATATTTTTGTCACTGAAAACTGTTTGCAGTAAAAGCATTTTATTCTATTACGTCTCGTTTTACATGGAAAAGTTATTTCAATTTCATACACAAGTGGAGATAGATTAAATTTTATCGTGTTCCAGTATTTTTATCAACAACCGTTAAACACGAAACTAAAGTTATATTCGTAAAATATATAAAATTAGAAAAAACCTTTCTGTTGGATATTTAATATTGCATTAGCTTTATGGATATTTATGTATTGAAACTTGTAAAAAAAGGCATTACATGTATTGACCATATTTTACTAAAGAATATAACATTTATTTACACTTTAGTGAAATAACAACAATTAATATTATAATAATACAATATTCCTTTCAAAATTAACTAATTTGTTATTTTTCTATATTTTTATTTTTTAATTAAAAGTGTATTAATTTTGTACAGCCAAGAAAAGATATTTCCTTTAAACCAAACAGTTTATTATAATTGAGCTTTATGTAAAAAACTGTTTGCATTGTAAATTCAGTGTAATGTATAATTAAAAAGATATTCTTCGCGGTGAAACTTGTACACAATCAAGTTATGTAAATAGTTGAAATGTTATAATATTTAATCAATAGAAGGCAATATTAAGTACTTTTTAACACATGTCATTTATTTTTGCATTTGTGGATACATATATCTTTATTTAATTCTTTCCACTTTAAACAGTGTTTATTTCAACTCAATTGAACTGCTTGATTTTCTCCTAAAAGATATATACCTTTTTTATTATTGATACTTAAATGTAAATAATTATATGAACACTTTAGAAATATTGAGAATAATGTATTGATAGATTTTTTTGTTCTATTTCGTTATAATATTGCGTCGTAAGCATTAAAATTAATTTTTCCAACAAGAGTGCAAAAAAACATTATAAAATCATATATTTTTAAGCACAGAATTAAAATGAACACAATATATGTTAATTTTATGTATTTTTTATATATATTTTTAAGAATGGAATATATATTTGCAAAGAACAAAGTAAATTTACTTTTTGGTTTGACTATGTTTGTTTAATAATGTATTATATTAACAACAATAATAATAACTAATTTAATGATACAAGTTTTAATGTTTTTGTGTCTAACTTTTTGTCTAATTTTGTAATGTAAATTTTGTCTAACTTAATTCCAGCAAATTAAATCTTGAAAAAGCGAACCCAAAAATGTAATTAGCAAATGCATTTCGCAAAATAAAACACAGTGTATGCAGCATAAAACGCGAAAGCTTCGCAGCGCAACAATCATCATCTAACAATAGCAAAAAGTTCATAAACTCAAAACGCAAACGCAACTTAAATGAAATCAAAATGTTGATGCGAACCTTAATATCCGCTTTATGCAGACTGATGGAACCACGACATCCAAAGCCGCTGTCATGTTCGGTCTTATAATACGAGAGGGTGCCATCTTTAAGGACAATGTATCTTGTTTGCCATCCGTGAATATAATTGGTCCATTTGGACAGATTGCCCTGCAGTTCCGGCACGATCACCCCGTCCGAGCCCTCGTCCTCGATGTCATCATCGACACCGCCGCCGCCGCCACAAGCATCAATCTCGGCCTGATCCATCTCCTCGCCGTTGCAGCGCAAAAGTTCCGCGACAGTCTCGTTCGTCATTCTATCACCAAAACATTCATCCCCCGAATTTGAACGTTCAACAATTGCTTTTTCTTCTTACAATTTTCAAAACACAAACAAAAAAGACAGCTCCAAAAGTTGTTTCTCCTTTCTTCGTTTCTCTTGCAATTACGTCACACAAATGTCGCTTTGACAAATTTATAACAACAACAACAATCAGCAGTCATTGACTTGAGTATAAAATGAAGTCTCACAAGCGACATATACATATGCCAGCGTTGTTTTCTAACCTAACTTTTGGCGAGGATGATTGTACGAGGAGACTGGCGTCGTCGACATCTGCTTGGTTGACGCGAGGAGGGGGATTGGCGGCGCGACAACACGACGATCAACGCACAAAACAAAAGGACAAAGTCGAGATGCCACTCGTTGACCTTGAAACGCGAATTCCTTCCTGTCCTACACTTGTCTTATTCTTGTTGTTTTGATCGTTCAATTTGTGTGCAACAAGAATTGAACTTATTTTTTTTTTTTTTTTTTTTTTTTTTTTAGAATCACTTGGATTTAATGGATCATGCAAAAACAAAAATAAGGAAATGATGAAATTCACTGTTGATTTTTCGTTGCTCGACTTTTCACCGACGATGCATTTCAGTTTGATGATTTGATTTTATAAGTTGGAAAAACGTCGCTTGACTAGTTACGTCATGAGTGTGTGCGTTTTGGCTTTGCGACGGACACGATTAAGTTCGCGCAACCACTCTGTGGTACGTACATACACGACGACCACTGCCTCTCTCTCAAGGTTGCCGCGCTTAGGATCCAGTTTTGTGTACGCACTGCGCAGTCGCCCCGCGAGTGACGTCAAAAGCAGCCGAGATTATATGAAAGCTTGAATTGTAACATCACGAGTGCGATTGTTTTGGTTGTTGCGGCAAA
Organism: Gryon sp. ZL-2020; assembly: GCA_022817425.1. Lineage (NCBI taxonomy): Eukaryota > Metazoa > Arthropoda > Insecta > Hymenoptera > Scelionidae > Gryon > Gryon sp. ZL-2020. The sequence goes on along the minus strand of JABFPJ010000688.1, from coordinate 8,995 downwards.
TTAGCGAGTACGGCATTTTATGAGCCAATGCTATATGCAATTAGATTTGAATTCACTTTCAATTAATGTGGGAAATTTTTGACTGTCGTGACTAATGTCACAATTAATAAACAATTAAAAGAACATGAAAAGTCAAAGTGTCGATTAATTAAAAAAAAATGAATTTCAATACAAAATAGTAGAAATTTCATGAATTAGTCGTAATTTTTTTCTTAAAAAAATGAAATTTCGTTAAAAAAATTAGAGACTCATTACAAAAAAAAAAAAGACGAAAATGTATAAGAAATTTTAAACTTCGTTAGAAATGCAAAATATTGTTAACAAAAAAAAATTTTGAATCATTTTTTAGTATATTAACTTCGATGCTTATACACGTTTAAGCAAATAAGTATAATATATTTTTGATTAATAATTCTGTAATTGATAAATATATTTTTGTATCATATTGATATTCTTTCATCAGCATGAGAGATAATTGTTTAAAAAATGTATAATATGTACGTGGTTTAATTATAGCTCTTATAAGTAGTTGGATTTACGTGTTTGTTCGCATTATTCTTTGTAAAAATTTTATTTTCTTTATTTCATGCTCACAAACAAAACAACAAAAGTGCATTTCAAAAATTAATTTTATTGTAATATATAAAGTAGTTTAAACAAATCTTTTAATATACTTTTTGAGTAAATAAGGTATATTTTTAAATAGAATGCTGTTATTTTTAGAGATGTACATGTCACGTAAAACAATTAAACATTATGGAAATGGTAATTAATTTGATAGTTTATTTTAAAAATACACATTCTTCACACATATTTCAAGAAATATCATCATTACTATTCTTTGTATATTGTTTCTTCAACAATCATCAGATGACGCTGTGAACAGTACATACCGTAGTTACCCCCTCTCTTAAATTGAATCTCCTATATAGAATCTTCATGGTGGTTATGCAGTGGACCGAAAATATACGAAAACAGCCGAACGTGAATGATGGTAAAGCGACAGCAAGTATAGTACTTTGCCAATCTGTCAAAAAGAATTTGTTGACGTCGAATGACTAGCGCCGTCATTTCATCAAATATTTGGTATAGCAAAATGTAGCGTTAGGACAAGAAGTTGAATTATGCCTCGCAAAGAAAATACGTGAGTTTCTTAGTTTACAGTAGTCGTTTTGTTAACCTCAACTCTCTGTTTTAGTTATACATTTTTGTTTAATTCAAAAATGTAAAATTGCAAAATCATACATTTAAAATTAAGCATTTTAATTTTTTAAGATGAATATTTAATTTTGATATATTTTTTAATGTTAAAATAAAATAAAAATAAATGTTGCAGTAAGGCGAAAACATGGGAAAGAGACAGAAGATCTCGCATGAATGGATACTTTAATACTTTGGCAGAACTTTTGCCGCCGCAACAGGACGGTCGAAAACGTAACAAAGTTGACATTATTGTACACGCCACGAAATACATTAAAGAACTGCATAATAGGACGGATAATTTGATGCAAGCAAATGCTTCCAAGGCACACAGTAAGTGTTTATATTGGTCTTATGTAGATTTTGTTATGACTATGATACTTATGTAGAATGTTGTTTACGTAAGAAATTAATGATGAATTTGGTTTGATTGTTGCAGAAGATGAATTAGCTCGACTTAAAAAGCTTGTGCATCAGTTGATTTTACGTACGCATTTACTCTCGAACTTATTGCAAGATGCTGGAATCACGGTTCCCGCAGAACCAGCTTTAGAAAAAATTTCGCCTTTAAAATGGTCGAATAAGATTAATGTTAATACAGTTGAATCATATTTAAATAGCTGTGATATAAGTAAGTATTGAAAATAACATTTTAATATTTATGTTTTAATTTTATTTCCATATAAATTTAAAGTTATAGATAATTGACTATATATGGTATTTATATTTCATTGGTGTATTATTTTTACAGAGAATAATAATGAACAAACAAAAGATAAGACAGTTCAAAATATATCTAATAAGAAAAAAGTTCCAGTAAAGAAAGAAAATAAAAATTCGACGATTGAAAATCAAGAAAATTGCGTAAATAGTGATAGTGAGAAACAAGTTGAATGCAGCAGTGATTCTAATCATGCAGAAGCAGAAAAGAAGGATGGTTTGTATTCAGTGTTTAATATTAATTTAAATTGTTATAAACGATAATAATGAAACTTTTTCTATTGCAGAATCATCTTCATCAAATAGAAACGATTCTCAAAATGAAGATTGCGAAGCAGGTAAAATGTAGTTTGTTTTTCTTCTTTTATAATGAATTGCTTTCTTTAATATTATTTTATTTTTATTATCAGCTGAAAGAACACCGGAAAAGAGTAAGAAAGCGAAACTCAAACGGAAAAGAAACGAGGCCTTTAAAATTCCAATAACCACAACAGTAACAGTGAATAGTTTTCCAACTGGCACTCTTGTATTATCTGGAACAAAAATTATGCCCGTGGTAACTCCAATTCCATCGCTCACTCCAAACATAATAATGAGTACTCAAACTCGTCCTGCGAATCCGCCAATAATTTTGAACAATGCCCAACCTAGTCAAATGTTTGTAGTACAGCCATTGCAAACAAATACCGTACGAAATTCTGTGATATCAATACAAAATCAGGCGGTTATCAATCACGTTCCAAATATGTTGGTGAATTCGCGAACTTGGGCTTCGAATGTAAAAAAGATTATCAATTCGACGAAAATCGGCGGACACAAAGGTATACTGCCAAAAGGCCGAGAAAATACAAAAACGACGATGACTTATAAGGTTCCAATACCCGCAATTCATAAAGAAAAAACGGATAAAAAGGACAAAGATTCGGAATCAAAAGCAAAAGCAACAAAGTCAATGAAAAAGCAAGCACTAATCAAAGATGACAATCAAAAGTCTAAAGAGGGTCAGAAAGAAAAGACCGGAAACAAAAGGTCCGCGAGTTCGAAGGTGGACTCGAGTGATTCGGCGTGTAAGAAACAAAAGATCGATCAAAGTAAGGATAGTTCGGAAATTCGTGAGAACAATTTTGATAATCAGAAGTCCAATAGTACAACGGATAATGTAGAAACTGAATCCGAACAAATGAAAGTCAATACGAAGGAGAATATTGAAGAAAGTAAAAAGCAAGTGTTCGAAGACGTTTCGCAAGTAACTGAATCCTTAAATAAAATGATATCAGACACGAATAATGATAATAACGCAAAATCGCAGTCGAATATCAACTCAAATGAAGTTTCCGAAATACTGACTGATGTTCAACAGAAAAATTCGAACAAAGAAGACAAAACTTCTCGATCAATAACTAACGAAGAGAAGATAACTTCTAAAACGACAAATGTGCTGGAATCAGCGAAGAAAGATATTCGAATGGAGAATTCGGTGATAGCAGATTCTGTAAATGAAGTTTGTAACTTGGAAAACAATTTTGACAATCTTCTTCAGTCGGCGAATTCAGAGATTGTCAACGAAACCATTATTGCTGAGAGCAACAAAATTCTTCTAAATCTTGACACTAATACCACCACAACGATGAAACTGGACAACAATGTTACTTCGATGACCTCAGCACCATCCAATGACGTCAGTTCAACGAAATTTTCGAAGAATGAAGAAGAAGTAAAACACTTGTCTTACAGTGCCAATAATTCTTTCGTACCAATCAACAAGTCTGAAACTCTACATTCTGACCTGTCAAATGACATATTTGCCTCGTTACAAGTTCCTTCGAGTTCTCACAATCCGGAATCAATTTCACCGACTGTTGCATTTTTAACGGCTTTTCCTTTGGTTTCATCATTAAGTGGAAAAGCGGTTGTGTTGGAGGATGAAATGAAGGACGATTTCAATCACAGTCAAACTCCGCCGATGTTGCTGCAAATTGGCACAATGGAGCCGAACAGTTTCAAAATTAAGTCGTCCGTCGTTGAAGGTATTGAGGGATTAAATCACAAGCAACTGTCGAATTCGTCTCGAGCGGAAACGAAAATTCCCGATGCCGCATCGATGAAAAATTTACCAAAAGTTGTGAGTAGTGAAACCATTAAGGAACCTTATAAAATTGTGCAATCAACTAAAACGAAAGTTCATGATATTAATATTTCAAATACAAATAATGTCGTTGCAACTGGTTTAAATAAACCAGTTGACGGAAATACTGATGTGCATGCTGTTGTACCTGACACAGTTGTTACGAAAAACATTGTTAATGAACCATTGCCTACACTTAATTTGACGAACAATCAAAGTAATGAAGTCAATCAGTTTAATACGCAAAACAAAAACCCGACTATGAGAAATTATGAGATTTCGAAAGACAGTGGACCAGTTATCAACGAAACTGCTAATAAATTTAATGCCCAGCAATATTCAGGAGGCTGTCAAAATGTTTGTCAAGTCGAATGTTCAAAGAACGATACTGTTAGGAATAATCATTACGATTATCAGGTGAATATTCAAATATTAAATTTCATTTTTATGTTTTACTTTTACTCATAATTATTACTTTCTTTTGTTTAGGTCTGTCATCTGAATAGTTATAATTCAAGAACCGAAGACGTATCTTTCGACAATATTCGTCAGGATTATTTAGTACGAAATAAATCGACCAACTTTTCTACGAGTAATGATAACATTGAATCAAATTGTTCCAATGTAACAAAATCCATTCATCAGTCTTCCACGACAATTAATCAGAATGATAAATTAACCGGCAATTTACACCCGCCGTCCACTGCGGAACACACAAACGAAAATTTTTCATCGCAAAAGAAAATTGAAGCAACTGATTTCCAACAGACTATGTCTTATTCAAACGAAAAGCCGAAAACTAATGTGTCAGAAACTAAGGATCAGATTACGAGTATAACTGATAATAGTAATAACAATTATCAAAGAAGAACCAATGAAACGCAGCAGCAAAATTATATTGATTTGTATAGTAAAGGTGGAAAGAAAATTGTTCCTAATGCAAGTGCCGCTAATGATAAATCACTTTCAGTTCGTAGTTCGTATTCGCAACAACAGGAAATCTTTACTAGTTCTAATTATGAAGATATTGCTGTAAGCAGAGTAAGTATTATTTTTTTATTCTTTGATTTGTATATAAAAATGTTAAATTATTTATTCAAACACATGTGTTTCTTTATAGCAATCAACAACAACAACAATGGCCCACAATTCGTCGAATTTCAGTATCTTATCCTGGACAACGGCCCATCCAGTAAGCACGAATAACAACAACATCGGTCATTTTGATCAGACGCCATCTCACAACGATTTAACTCAATCTAAAAACATTTGCGACAATTTAAATTATATTTCAATTCAGAAGGAAAATACTTCCGTTCCAAACACTATTTCAACCCAGTCGTACGCACCAATATCAAATACCGTGACTTATGATAAATCGCGATCAAAACAAACAATGGATGTGCAGAAGCGATCGTACAACGATCCTACGAAACACCGGAATATTCGACCAATAGTTTCGTCGCAGAAACAAAATCGAAATCAGACGCAAAATCAAGTTCCTAATAACAATGATTACAATAAGTTTGCTGGAGAAAATAATAAGAACAAGGTAAAATATCCGATGGACTTGGATTACATACAGAATGACTTTTTGAATATTGATCCAAGACAACAGCATCAGCAAAAAACATCTTCGTCGCAGTCGATCCAGCCTGTGAAACAGGATAAGCCAAATTATATGATCGCTGATTTTGATCCTCAGACGCAGTTTGATTCTGAACATAATACGCGTTACAATTCGGATATTTATGTAAGTTCAAATTTCAAATCACAACAAATTTCGTCTCACAAATCGTATCAAGTGCAACCACAGACGTCTCTTCCTCAGCATAATCAACAGCAACAACAACAACAACAACAGCAACAACAGCAGCAGCAACAACAACAACAACAGCAAACAAGTTCAAACAAATCGAAATCCCAATCTCAAAATCATCAACAACAAATTCGACCGCCAGTTAACTGGATGATGACTCCGGAAATCAAGCACAATACCACCACAAATATCAGTGACATTATTCTTCCGCCAATTGGCAAAGAGCTGGAATTTTGTCAGAATAACTTCTTCTCTCAAACGCCTACTTACAATCAAAGCACATCCAATCAATTTTACAATAATTACGATGTAACGACGCATGCTTTTCCGAATATTTCTGTTCTTCCCGGAGACACTAAAAGGACAAGTGACCCAACATTTTATCCTGAGGAACAGCCGTTTTCTTGGTCACCAACTAAAAGTATGTCTCAAAGTGTAGAACAGAGTCACACTCTCAAAGGCATTGATCCACACGTTGTGCCATCAACTTTGCCAACATTGGTTGGCGATTTAGCTTTGGGTACAAATTTGCCAGAAAAACAGAACTTCCTGTTTAGCCAAAATCCGCCTGTTCGAACTGAATTGCCAAAGGATAATGTTAAAGAAAAAGATAATAATCGAGATTATCAGATGATAAATAATCAGACTGCTCAGCATCAGACTCAAAGTATGTCGTTTCTTTCGGTTAGTCAACTTGTGGAACAAGAAAAGGCCGAGAAACATCAGCAACAACATACTCATCATCACCAACATCAACAACAGCAGCAGCAACAACAACAGCAACAACAACAGCAACAGCAGCAACAACAACAGCAACGTAAACATCAGCGAAAAAGTAATACCAGTCCACGTGGTGGTAAAAAGCAAATTGACATTCGGAAGCAGTCCGTCAATCAACATGAGGAACAAAAGACAACAACAGGATTCACTGATCAAAACTATCAGCAGCAGCATAACAAATATCAACAGCAAAACGACATGCAGTGGAGATCGAGAAATTGCAAGAGCAATTATACCGCCGAAGCACTTATTGGCAATGACGTTAATCATCAAGAAAAGAATGCTAAGTATAATTATCATCAGAACAAATTCCCCGGTACGTTACACGCCACTGATCCGATGATGCCGATCAATTACTTTCCCAATGTGGATAACACTGGCGGCTATAGTCAGGTGGTTAATCAAAATTTCAATCATTCGTATAGTTATTCATCCAACGCAAATATCTATCCAAATACCAATTTTATTACAAGCATTTCAAATAATCCAACAAATTATATGATGTCTCTGCACGACAATCCGGATTATTTGGAGAGTAATAATTTCTTGCTTACACCAAATGTGACGACTTCCACAACGTCTTTGTCTAATCCAACGGTAAATACAAAGAATCAACACTTTCCGCCGGTTAAACTTAATCAGAATTGTGATAAAAGGTCGTATTCGACGACGCAAAAGAAAGGAAAGCGAAAGACCGATGGCAATGCTGTGCAGAATTTCGAGTTTCCACTCTCCGGAATTACATCGCCGTTGGATGATTATCATCACACGACGAGTTTTTTGCCGCATACTACTCCGCTTTATCAGAATCATGGTCAAGTGAATGTCTATCCGAAGAGCGTGAATGCATTGGCGCCACCTCCGCCTCCGGGTCCACCTCCAGCGCCACCACCTTCCTCTAGTCTGAGTCTGCCTTCGTCAAGTCAAGCTATCTCGGCGACCAATTCGATGGTTATGCACCATCCTTCGGGAAACAGTCTTACCAACTTCAATCTCACGACTATTTTCCCAGAGATGAATGATAAGGTTCGATTTTAATTCTTTTTCATAAAATTCATCTTTAAAATAGTATGAAAATATTTTTTTAAAAATGATTATTAAAAATTTAGGAAACATTTATTTAATATATTGTTTTTGATTTCTTTCAAGGTTTCCGGTTATAAACCTTCAAATGGAGTTTCTTCTGGATTAGTGCAATCCAATCACACAACCAGTAGCTATCCTCAACGAGTTAGCTACAGTAATTCTCTGAGTCAGATGTCACAGGTAAACATTCAAACAAATTTATTTTGTCGTTTCTTTTTTATTTTAAAGAATTATTCAATAAGTTGAAATTCTTTTATATGTAAAATTAAAAGCAAATTATTTTCGCAGGTTTCTGATTCCACTCATTTTAACAGTGAATTACCACGACCCTCAGCTTCGGACATTGTACACTATAAGAATCCTTGACATTACGACAATTCAACAAACATCTCTTACACGACTATGAAAGATAAAAGTCGAACGCGAACTGTGAGAAACAATCGTCGTAATGCAAATTTTAATCATGTATAAATTGTAAATACTTACTAATAGTATATAGAAACATAAATTGTATATCTATATTGTATGTTAATCCTCTAATTGTTACTTTTTTAATGAAAAATTACGTCATTTAATTGAATGAACAATTCAACAATTAAAATTAAGTATTAATACTAATTTTAAAAATTAGTATTTATATGATTAATAAAAAGAAATAATTATACAACTTTATACATTCTTTTAATCGATTTATTTATATTAATTTAATTGATAATCTTGTTAAGATTTATACTAAATTATTTGTAATTATTAAGATAAGATAAGATTATTTTATTATGAATTTAATTTAATTTCTGGTTTCATATTTTACTGAAATACTACAAATATTACTCGTTATTAGCAGAAATCACTACTTAAAAACTTCGCATATAAATGAAAAAGAAAAAAGTGTTACTGCGGTTGCGGTTGCAGCTTTCATAAATAAGAGTAAAATGATAGTTTATAAAAACGTTCAATAATAAAATTCGTTATCTTCATCAAAAATTTTAATCGCAAAATTAATATATGTCAATTTTAAGTAGTCCGATTATGACAATAAGACTTTTTATAACAGTTTAATGTAATGATTATCAAATTCCAGATACTCAGTATCTCTGTTATACTATAATATATCAATAATAACATTTTTCAATGCAGAAATGACTTTTGTTAATTTATCTTACTGATTTTAATTCGATGCTACATCACATAAAAATCTGACAAGTTTCTTTTTTTCAGTTATATAGGAAAAAAAATGTAATTGTCATTGAACTGTTCCTTTGAAA
>JABFPJ010000687.1:0-34873 GCA_022817425.1 Gryon sp. ZL-2020 | reverse complement strand
GTGGCAACGAACAACATCGTTCGGTTCGATGAAAACGTGAATGCTCGTCCGATTGTCACAACGAAGACCCGAGTATAACCAGTCAGATTCAATCTGCATAATGGAGAAAGCTCGGAACAATGTTTGCGCGACAGAGTTTCTATCTGCGAATTGGTTGAGGCTTTAGGATTGAGAAGAAAGAGATTGTTAATGGATTCGCGTTCGATTCAATCGTTCTCTCCTCTCCGATTCCTCTGGCCAATCGTATCAATCTATTTATCTCTGCTTAAGATCTCGCGCCAGGGCTTTGACTTTCTCTCATTTCGGATACATGCAAAACAGTACATATTGAATCGGCGAAACATACTGTCAAGTTACGCAGCTTTAAGTTGACGCTTCAAAAGATAATAGATTTAGACTTAACATAATTACAAATCAAAATAGTTTCTCTTCAATAAACAACATTTAATTAACAACCGACTGTCAAATAATATATTACTTATTATACTATTATTATGTTTAGAAGACCATGTAAATAATATTTACATTTATATATAAAAATAAATAAGTTAATTAATAAATGAGTATAATTAATTGTATAATTAATTTGCACTTTTTTTATATCGTTACATTGAATTTTCCACTTTAATTAAATTTGTAAATTGTACCAAATAAAAATATGCGATTTTAGAAAATGGGGACAAAACCAATATGTTGATTAGAATTAATATTATTTTAACATATAAATCTAATTAAAGTAAGTTGTTTAAAATGTCACAAAAAACGTATCTTTTAAATGATGTATTTGAACTAACCTTCCTGTAATAGCCGCCATGTAGCCTCATGTGGCCATTCAGAGCCGGAATATTTTTGAATTTGCGGTGACATAAATTGCATTCGACTGGCTTCGGCTCACCCAGGGATTTGTTGCTTGACGTCGCGACCGCCCCTGGTGACGCAGTATTTGCCGGACTAGGACTACCCTTGCTGGCATTTGTGTTGCCAGGTGAATTGACTTGCTGTTGCTGCTGTTGTTGCTGCTGTGCTTGTTGTTGATTTTGCTGCTGCTGTTGCTGCTGTAAACAAATATTTAACTTCATTAATTCAATATACAAATTTTATAAACAAATCCGTATATAATTAATAATTTATATATATACCCTGTGAACACATATTGTCCAATTTTCACCTCATTTTTGAATTCTTTAAATGGTTTAAATATATAAAATTTATTACTTTTTTGTGCAAACATTAGTTTAGGAAAAATCTACTTCTAATTTTCATTAAAATTAACATTCTTACATTACAGTTTTAAGTAAATATAAAGAAAGTAATTAATAATAGAAAATGTTAATACTTAGTTTATATTAATTCTTTATTTAAATAAAAATATGTAAAAAATTTGTCTGATTAAATTTGTAAGCGAAGAATGAAGAAAATTGTTGGTCTTTGTTTCCAGTTTACGAATAATAATCTTTAGAACGTCGCGAGTGTTCATTTTTCCACGAACGATAAGTTTTGTAAAGATAAAGAGATTTCTTTTGATATCTCCGTCAAATAATTTAACAAGACTGTCGGAATTGCGCGGACTTTGTCCTCGAATGAACAATGGCCTCTGTAACACAATATGTACATCCCGGGCTAATAATCAACTCGGATGCTTTTGATTGCTGAAAGCAGTTGAGGAATGCTGATGCGTGACTTTTACTGGAATTCCCATTGCTTCTGCTTTAAAACATTGCAGTGACTTATTCATATCGCACGTCTTTCGCCTCGACATTCGGTGAAATTACTCTTCGAAACTCGCGAGCGATAATAATATGGAGAAGTGAAATGCGAATTTCCAGCTGGCGCGGGCAGGCAAATCTTCGAAGAGTACAAGGGGAAGGATGATAAGAAGACGCAGAGTGGGGAATGAAGGGGGGGAGGAGAGGAGAGGAGAGGCGGGAGAGAGGATACCAAGATTGGCAGATATTGTGCGAGCGAAACTAGAACTTCATTGAAGAGAAATTACCAACTGTAGTAGGAGATTCAAGTTGCGTCATAGTTCGACTGTAAATGACGAGTACGAGTTTAAACAAGAGAGCACGAATGGTTTTAAGAAGTGCTATTTTAAAACTATTATGTTTGAAATTAAGAAACAATACTCAAGTTAACTTATAAAGAGTCCAACTTTGTAACGAACGAAATGAGACTTCTTGCGAGTTTTATTGGCAAAAGCAAAAACGAAATTGTTTAATCGTAAGAATGATGATGCTTGATGATTATGATTACTTCGATTTCGACAAATTGTAATAGAAAAAATTTATTATGAGACAATTGAATGTAATACTAATTATTACTCAAGTAGTATTCCTTATGAACGAAAATATATCCAGATATATACTCGATATAAAATCTATAAGATATATACCCTCATGATGCAAAATATATTTAGAAATATTAGTAAAAATAAATGTAAAATACATAAAATATATTTCCAGCAAAAAGTAATATATTTTAGTTGTATATTTTGTCAAATACATTTTTTCCATGACGATATCAAAGTATTCGATATATAAAGTATCTAATATATAAAAGCGATAATAAGTATAATATCCAGTACATAATTTTGGATATACCTTAATTCGAAGGTTTAAGTTTATACTTGTTTAATTTTTGAACATAAAATGTCCCTTTTTTAATTTTATTAATATTATTTCATAAACTAAAGCAGTAACGTTTTATTTTACCTTTTGTCATCGCACGTATTAAACATTTTCGAAAATGAACGTTCGAGTATAGTAGCGAGTATATAGCGAGCTTCACTTAATGATTGTTAATTAATTACGCGAGATAGTCGCAGCGCGGTCAAATTTGATGGTACCATTGTATGATATTCATCAATGGCTTTGTATTCGGTGCGCGTTCGCCGTTTATCATTCTTACAAATTGCACTTCATGCAAAAGTGCCTTTCTCTCTCTTTCTCTCTCTCTCTTGGGGGAAACGGCAATAAAGTTTGCAACGTTGGCGAATTGGTGTTACAAGAAGCTCCAGGGTGCTGGTCTTACAAATTTTTGCGAGATGGCGTCGTTAAAACGAGCGAAAATGGTTTGCGCGCCTAGGGGAATAAAATGCGCAAAGATCGTTATGACCGGGACGCCGTCATTGAGCCAACTTATATTGGTACACCTCAACTCACTCTAGCATCTGCGATTCAATTACAACAATGTTTGCACATATCCTTTTCGCTCCTTTTACTACGCTCGGTTGTATGTATATTGACTGTAGTAATTTCATTACTTTGTGTTTGGTCGGATCAAATATTAGATTTGTAACATCTGATTTACTGCCATATCATATATTTATACTTTATATACAAATTAGACATTCGTTGGGCTGGGCATATTAATTCCCTCGTTTTTACTTGAGACGAATTACAGAACGTAGATGAACGATGTTTGTAACTTTACGGACCATTTCAATCAAACGAACATATATGATTTTGAAACAAAAAAATTGTCTCATTTAACTGACATTAGCCATATTAATATTCGATATTCAACAGATTCGATATATCGAAGTTTATTAATTATGACTTAATGTATGTTTTACAACTTTGTAAATTGATGAAATACAATACATAATTGTAGGGATGACTTTTTGATTAAAAAACGCAAAAAAGTGTTTCACCTAAACAATCCATCATTTCGCTTCAAGACATCTTTCTTTGGGATAATAAATGCCACTTGAGGCATCTTTTACAAGTTGTCGATTGAAGTAAATTGGATAACTGATTACAATAAATGACACGCAAGTAAACTAATAAGTCTTTGGACGACAATTAGCGAAATGGGTCGATGACTGGGAATTCCGGTGTCATTGTGTCAACTGAGAGATGAAATGATGTCCGAAGGTAGTTTGTCGTCTTGCCGATGAAACTAGTAATGGGGCCAGAATCGGATAGTTGTAGGAGTCGTATATGGACGTAGTAATTGCGAATAATTGCATTGTCTTTGAGTCGTTCGCAAGTCGCTTTAGTTCTATCATTGAGTGGAAGGATTGAGACAATAGTAAGTAGGCCTCGAGGGAGCAAGCAAGAGCGAGCAAACCGGCTTTGTCGAATTGATATACGTCACGTATTGCCTTGCGATACATAGAAATTCATCGTTGATGATCAAGTTTACCGTCCGTCTTCAAAGCCACGATTATTACATCTACGATGGAAATGAAAATGTTTTCAATTAATTAAACGATATGAAATGCAAAAATTAATTAAAAAATTTATATTAATATTATTGATAAATGGTTATAATAATTCAATATTCTTTCGTTGAAATATTTAAATTAAATTTAATTGCATAAAAATATATTTTTGTTTAAATGGATTTTGCAATGTATTATTAATTGATTGTAATTGTACTTACACATATAAAAGTTTAAATATTGTCATAATTTAATTAATTAATTGCACCAATTAATTTAAACATTGATTAAAATTATTAACTTTGAATGATTAATTTAAATAAAATATAACATCGAATATAACAAAAGGAAATAATATATTATCCAACAAATGTCTGGTGAACACTAATAAATAGTATAGAAACGTCAATTACAGTCTATTTTCAAAAAGTCCTAAGTTTGGCAAAACTAACCGATTTCAACATAACATTAATTGGGTCAAAAAATATAACCATCTATAATTAACAAACACATCTTCATTAATAATTACATTGTTCTCGTAATCAATAGTTAAGTATTTTTTATCGGTTATGTATTATGTGTGTTGGTAATATTATTACTGTAATGGTTGCATTGTGATAGAATAAATGTATTTGTGAAAGTGTAAACTGCGAGACAATGGTTGAAACCACACATTCAGAGAGATGTAATAATTTTAGTATAACATTGCTGATATTCAGTAGGAATTAATATCAAGTCGAGATTTAATAAATTATGAAATATATTTGCAATAATATATTGAATCATTTGTTATACACTATGCAATGTCTGTAACATTTAATATGAAATGGCAATTGAATTATTATTTATTTCATATAATGAATACATTTATTCTTGCAAAATTATTATATAAAATAATCTATTATTATGAACAGTAATACTTTTCATCTTTTTTTGTAAATCAACTTACAAAATGTATTAATTCTATTATTTAAAAGGTAAAGTTAACTTGATTTTAAATTTCAGTTTAATTCAGTTATCAGTTTGATAAAAAAAATCATTCAAACGTCAATCTCAATAAAATTAATACATAAAAGTAATTGTCATTTATTGTTGAAAATTAATGAAAAGTAACTTCGATAATTTGACATATGTATGTGTTATGCAAGGAAATTTATTAGTAGGTTGAAGTAAAAAGGGAATGAAGAAAAAAAAAAGTTATGGGGCGTTATCAGCAACGGTGAAAAGGCAACAGCAGGGATCGCAACAAACTCACACTGCTTCGGATTTACGCTTGACTGATTGCCACGCAAGGAAACATGGACTTCGGGCTACGAGCTTAGATAAGAGAAATGTGCCGGAACTGTCTCCCGTCTGACAATTGTACTAATTGCACAGCTGCGGACGCATGGCGCCTCAACCCTCTTCATTATTCCGTCTATTTCTTCTCTGCTTTTTGACAGATTCCACGCTTTTCCTCGTGCTTTTTAATTGCTTCCGCGCCGTGGTTATAAAATAAAATTCAATTTCTCCGAATAACCATTAATCTGCTCTTTCGGGTTTGATTATTGTGGCCACATTTGCAATTTATATTGTGGAGAAAAGTTTTTGGAATATTGTTTCATTATTTAATTTCAGATATTTTATTCCACTTTCAAAAAAAAAAAAAAGTTTATTTAACAATTTTACCTCAAAAAATAGATGTTGATTAGCATAGGATTTTGTAAAAAAATTAACTTTTCGTTCATGTAATCTTGTTTACTATAAAAAATGGTCTTTAAATATAGAGCTTTTTTCATTTTGTCACAAGTAAAACAGTCGTAAGTAACAGTTTACGGCAGGAGCTGCCATGTCGAAAGAACAATACATCACGCAGGGAGACCTTTATGTCGCTGTCAATACGATCGTGCTTACACCCTTTCAAGGGAATTTCGGGGCTGAGTCAACACATAAATTTCGAGAGCACATGGCTCCGGGATTATGAACAATAACCCTGTGCCACTTTCCTGTTACGAGTCCGCCACTCTTGAGTAATTACAGCGCCGCGGTACACACGCTGCTTCACAGTTTTCGTCCAATACATGACTCCGACGAAGTGACCTTAGGAATTATATGCACATTGTGCCACGACTTCCCAAAATTATACTTATTTTCGTTTGTTTGACTTTATGACTTTCATCTAAGTAAAGTTATTGATATAATTCATCCAATTTCACTTCAAGTCCAGAAAAAGTTATTGAAATTAATTTATCAGTGTATAATATATATAATACATGTATTATATATATATATCAAAATATATATATATTAAAATGTATGTCAAAATATATTTATATGTATTTGTTTTATATGTAAACATAGATATGATATAAAATGTATGCGTTGAGAAAAGTTAATAAAAATTGATTCTATAGTTCTATTATATTACAATGTCGTTTTTATATTGTTATATTTTGTTAATTATATCATGGAAAATGTAATGCTGAGCTTTGACACATTTTAATCAATATAATATTATCATTATTATTATTATTCGATGACTTAGAAAGTATGAATTCATCATGTTGAATTTGAAATTGGTATTACGCCATTGAATTTACACATTTTGCGTTGCTAGGAAACCTTGTTTGGTTATTACGAACAAGACAATGAATGATTGTTCGTCAGTGTGACATTGTCGTATTCAAGTTTCATGTGTTATTTGACATTAATTAGATTTTCCGAACAGATCAAATGCATAATCCAAAAATTATATTGTCTTTTGTCTTTTCAAATGAAATATCCAATTTTATAATAACTATGTAATTTAGTTTTCCACAACATTGTTTCACGTATATTAACTGGCAAATATTTAATGAATATATACTCATTTGAATAATCCTATAATATTTTAGTTTTTACAAGTCAAATAAATATTAAACATGTAATATGATTTTTACGTCAATAGCAAGTTGTTAAATCCGATTTAAATTCTCGACTAACACATCGCTTAAAACATTTGCAAATGGCGTATGACTGAGCGAGCCGCAACAAGCGGAATGATCGTTTGATTAATTTGCTTGAAGTTGACTCTGCGAAGAAGCGGATAAGCAATGGGTACTATAAATTTCGCACGATATCGCTTATACAATGAGTCGTAGGTTGAGCTCGCGTGATTATAAATTGGATTATCGAAGATGAGTGTTCGGGTCATAAGTCCAAGTTGATCCGATATTCGGCTATCATTCTTCGGCCCGTTCTAAGGTTATGCGAAATTGAAAATCCGATTATAGTTCTATGATATAATTCAAACATAAATAAATCTTTACTCATATGAAAGCCCATTTTTATTCAAATCTTATTTACTTTTATTATTTCTGTTGCTTTGAATAATTTAATTTCATAACTATTACAATCATAGATTTTACAATTTTACTGTTTTTAATAGCATTATGGATCCTTTAGCAAAAATGCATCAAATCTTATGTAAATTTCATGTTAACAGATTTATGCTAAAACTACTTCTTTATGACTTTATGAATGTCTACTAAGATTATCAAATTATTAATTTTAACATTTTATTTGTTTCTTTTATTTTTTTTTTATTTAAAAATTACAAATAAGTTAAGTAAAATGTCATATAAATTTACATCTATGGTTAAAAGAATCTACTAAATCTTATTTAATTACTAAAATTGCTTATTAAACTCTTATTATTTAACTCATTTAATGAACAAATTCTTATTAATTTATAGAATTCGATGGATTAATCAAATATTAATTACAGTTCATTAGCTATTCATTATATTTTATTTAAAAATGTCTTTTTTGGGAGATGTGTTAACATAAATTTTATGTAAAATTCATCATATTCTTGATAAATTACTGTTTTTGATAGTGAATTTGATGAACTTTTGCCGATTGCTGTTGAAAAAGGTAAATTTGCAGAATCCATGATTGTCAATAATCAAAGTCAAATTTTCAAAATGGTTCTTTTTTGTTAAAATATGTTAATAGGATAATATGATCATCCCAAGTCTGGAAACCTTTTTTTTACAACCAGGATAATTACGACAAACTCGGATGAAATCACGCGTGAATTCGTGACTGAAAAGAATTACCTGAAGCGAAAATCTATAGAGGTAATCGGATGAATGGTACTGCGGGTAGTGTTGATTTTCATGATGATGCGCGTGATGGTTATAGTGGTGATATTGATGATAATGTTGTTGGTGCTGCTGCAGGTACCAGCCTTGATCGTAACCAGCCATGGCCGACGCGTTATTTTATCTCCGCGAGCCCGCAATCATGCGACGTTGCAATAATGGCAAAAATAACATTTTTACATCGTCTAAATGGATCATTATTCACTGTAACATGCCGACAAATTGTCGCGACTCTTTTTGCGCGCTCTATTGGCCAACGAAAAATCCTAAAAAGAAACTCTCTACACTTTTCCATTTCCGAGCAATTATATTAACCGTCAACAGTAATTAAATCTTTAGCGCTTTTTTAAACGAATTTATTAAGTAAATGTAATTTATGTGAACAAAACAAAAAAAAACAAAAAAAAAAAAGCATTATACATGTATTATAATTTCACTTTGTTTATCACTAGTTGAATTTTCTTTCTAATTTCTTTTGCAGTTTAATTTAAGAAATTACATAATAAAAACCGTCAAAGCGATAAAGACTTGAAACAAGAAAAATGCAGCGATTACAAAAGCACGTTTACATTAACCCAAAGTACTGAAACTGCATTAACTTGTTCAGTAATAACCTTTAATTCATCTGTAATAGCAACCAATATTTTGCGTAGTGTCAACAAAATATGACTTGATATTTACCTAAATACAAAATTGCCGTAGCTTTGGTTGTATATATCAAAGCGTTTGGGTGTTTCTATGCTTTGTTTTCCCGTGTTTACTCTATTTAGTTACAAGTTAAATTGAACTAAAAAATGTTTAAAAAATAATATTTACACAGTCTATATTTGTGTAAATATACAATTAATTACTTTGTAAAAAAAATATTGCAAAAATTCATTTATTTAAAAAAATCAAATTACAAATTTAACCGATGTATAACAAAAGTTGGCACATAGCCTTTGCTTTATATAAAAACGTGAAACAATAATGTCAATATTGTATATTAATTGTATCTGTATCTAAAAGCGATTAAAATTGATATATGATATACGTTCAATTGTATATAAAGTTTGGTATATATATATCTGTTATAAAAGAATGTTTGCGGTCTGTTCGACGAAATAATGCGCTACGATTATTCAGCCACTGTATTATCGAGTTGTATTAAAAGCGATGCCGATATTACAGTCGCTAGATTGCATTCACGCTTCACAAATTAGCGATATTGCGTTTCGTTCAATTTCGAGCGCGATATCGCGCTTGAAAGACGCGATTGCCCGAACATCGCATTTTTTCGTCGTCTCTTCTTTCCGCTTACTCCTCTCCACCCCCCTTGTTCTCTGCACCCCCTCCCCCCTGGGTTTCTCCGCTATCGCTCTTAACTGCGTAATCGGTGCTTTTTTCAGATACACACTGTGTCTCTCGACTATTGTTCCGATTTTATAGTGCAAATTTCGGCCATAAATTTCCGTCCGGCTAAGTGGTTGGACTATCGACTCTTTTGGCGTTGCCAAAGTAAAAAAAAAATTTTTTGTGTTTGAAAAAAACTTTTGTTTAAAAAATAAATGAAATGACGTAATGATACGCGAATAAACAAACGATTTAGTTAAATAAACTCGAGAGGATGAACTTACGCAAATAACATTGTATTGTAATTTTATAATTTGGATTTTTCATCGGCTTTTATTTATCTATGCGATAAAAGGCAAATACAACACTGCATCACGCAAATTTTCATTTCATTTGAAAATACGATTGGATATCGATGTATTTATTTAATGTATATTTATTTAATATATTAAACAGTTAAATGATTGCCGCGCGTTGCCACGGTGATGTAAATGAGAATATTTTCTTTATGCGATGAAAATATCGCTCATTTGTGGATTCGAATAAAATTGTTTAATTGTATTTATGCAATGCCCGAGATTGACAATTATTTTAATAGATTTTGTACGCTATAATGTAAAATATAAATTACAAGGGACGGTAATTGTAAATGCCATGTATCAATTATTTATATATTCCAATACGGTGAAATTGTGTGTTTGTTTAAATTTATATCATTCAATTAAAAAACAGATATTAATATATTAATGTTTGCGTAAAATGGAATGGGAATTAGTAACAGAGTAAATTTTTTTTTGCATTAACTTCATTTTATTCTTTTAGAAATACCCATAGGAGAAAAATATATTTCGAAATATATCCACAAATATATGTGAAATATATCAAATATATTTTCGGCAAAAAGTTATATATTTAATATATATTTACATGTATTTTGAAAAATATATTTAACATATATATTAAGCGGCAAAAATTTATATATGTGTAAAAATATATTTTTTCTTCACGGGTAGACTTGAAAATATAATTGAAATTAGCACAAAATGGCCGTTATCCCTTATTCGTCATGCAGTATAGTAACTTTATTGACATTTTTTGTAATTTTTACGACATTTTTTTGGACGTCTATATCCGTTCGTATCTAAAAAAAATACTTCCGAATTCGAAGGAAAGTTATTTGTTCAAACCGCAATTTGAATTCATTATCAATTCCTGGCTGAAATTTGCTCTTAAAATCAAGTCTTTGTCTAATTAATTATTGAGTGGTTGCGTTTATTACTGAATTCTTCGCGTATACTATGTAATAGTAACTGATTAATATCGGATGCTCGGAAATGGCTTCACGAACTGAATACTGTGTCACATGTATCACGCACTTGACGATTTTACACTGCGTTAGCACCGTATTGCACAAGATGACAAGAAATCAGTGACTAAATAATTGTTGAAAATGCGCTCAAGTTCGTGGTGGTCCATCATCCCCACCATGTTCCCATCTTGGGATGGTCTTTAACTGTCCTTTAAGTTAGGACCGGTTGGCCTTTTAATTTTTCTTGGGGAGCTTGGAGAAGGGTGAAGGGCAAGAAGGGCGCGCGAATTCTTCGCTGGATCTTGATCCAAAGAAAATCTGGCAGAAGGAAGTCGTTTGTCTGAATCACTTAAACTGGGTTAAATGTAATTAAGCGAAAACTTTTCAAAATTATTAACTTTTTCATACGAATTTCGAACTTTTCTTTTGTTTTACTTTTTAAGTGAAAATGATTAAATTTATAATTCGAACAATGAAATAGCATGAAAGGAAATAAAAATTAGAAAAAAAAATTAAAATTGCTAAGTAACGGTAAGAATATTACTTTTTTCATTTCAACAAAATTGGTTTGCTTTCATTACAGAACGTTTTGAAAAATATTCTAAAAATAGAATTGAATAAAAAAAGGAATAAATATCTTATTTTTCATGAAGGATTGGATGAATAAACGTGATAAAAAACATGTAAGTAAGAAAATCCGGTTTGTTTATGTTTATGTTCCGGTTCTGAAAGATAAAAAAAGGCAAATTTGCCGAAGCTTTATACATGGGTTTTATTCACATTCAATTATTTTAATCATATTACGTTCCACTCTTTAGTTCAATAATTAATCACCACCAATAATTATTTATCGGCATTTTAACAGCGATGTTTCAGCCAATGCAATTTGCAAATTAAAAAAAATCTTCTCCAGTTAATTGAAAATATTGTGTAGTAAATGGGTATTTAACTATGCTCATCATTTCAGCAAGTATATCAATAAATGAATGAATTATTAGGTTGTAATTATACATTTGCCCTATTATTTCGTGGATTTATGTATTTATATTGAACTAGATAGTATTCGTTGAGCAATTATCATCTTCCCTGTATTTTATTTTCAATTTCCATCCAACATGTACATTACGGACAAAGTCGTTTAGCGTTTTATGTTCTCTTTACATCTTTATAGTATAATTTTCTTTTGGATTATATGTTATATTTTTACTTCAATTGAAAAATTACACAAAATGGACAATGCACTAAGCAAAATAATTATATCAAAATTATCATTTTTCTAATCAACTATGAATACTTATATGAAAACAAAAAATATTTTGCAAAAATATTTTTACTTACATTTGTACAAATATATTTTAAATATATATTAAATATACAACTTTTTTCCGAAAGAAATGTTTCGAAACCAAATGACCATCTTTTCTGATAAAAAGTTTTAAAAATTTGAGAAATATTTAGATAAAAACGAATATTTTTAGCAGAAAAGATGTAATTTTTTGGTTTTGACAAGTATATCATTACTTTGTCAGAAACATGATAATTTTTATATTATTACTTGTCTTCATGTGATTAACTTAAAATCTTTCCTCAACTTTCCCAATTATTTTGGATTTTGGATTATCCGCAAAAAACGAAAACACATCCGGAAGGAACGATGGTGATTTCGAGGAGGGGGGGGGGGGTGTTAGGTTGAAATATTAGGAGTGGGGAAGAAAGGCTATTTGATTACAAAATATAGTCGGAATAACGCGTTCATAAAGCGAGTGGTTGGATTTATTGATCCTTTATTCGCATAACGGCATTTTTTATCTGACCAATCTCCTGTTAATCCTGCTTTGAATAAATATGAATCTCCGAGTCTGCACTCCCTTTTTATACTTTCTCTCGGGTACGCGGCTGCTCCCGCGCGCGTGTGCGTATTTGCTCGATATGTTCTTTCAAACGATATTTTCCAATTTCATTGGTCCATGCTGAATTTTTCCGTCAAAATGATAACCGTCTAATTTACGAGCGCGCGATTTCTCAACTCATTTTCAAAACTGCAAACAAACAAAAAAATAATAGACCTTTTCAAGATCTATGACTTCTATTTACAATTACACCTTCACGAACATCCGCGCAACTTCTCTGCGTGTGATTAGGCGGATTATTGGTTTTCCATTTGAACAATGATTTGAGATAACGCCGAAGGTGCTTCCGCGCTTTATACCTAATGTCTTGAATATATGTAATGGCCTGAGCAGAGATAAATGATTCGGAATTGATTTGTTCAATATTCAAAAATATATCGGCGGGTTTAATGGGCGATGCATAGTGTTTCGTGGACATTACACGCTTAAAGTGTGCAAGATAAAGGCGCTGATAACCTGACTTGAATGATAACTCTGTCGCCAAGTTTTTGATTTATAGAATTTCGTTGGGTATTCAGAAAATGAAATACAGAAAAATGTATATATGCTTCAATATAATGTGTCTATATTTTTCGTATATGTAAATGCATTTTTGCACTTTTTATTTTATTTTTATAAAATTGAACGATTGCATTATTTTTGTATCAATATTAAAAAAAAGAAAAATTATTCTTATACAAAAATATGTCTTAAAAAATGTCTATCTAAAAAATGAAAAATTGCACGCAGAGCAAAATTAATATAAAAATTTATTAATTTTTTTTGCATGAATGTTCAATAATATTTCATTGAAAAGTTCAGTACATTTTCAATTTTAAACATAATTTTTTATATTGTATATTATTTTTTAAATATTATTTTAAATTTTGTTCTGCATGTTGAAATAAAAAAATGTTGCTATAAAATGAAAATAATGTCTTTGCAAAAATGATGATAGACAAGATAAACAAAAGAAACATAAGTAAAAGTGGAAATAAAAGCAACATCGAACGTCCCTTCAAAACGTTTACAATTGAATAATTCTCGTGCAATGAACTGCGTTGTCCGCAATCGAATAAAAAGCGCTTGTCGGTTTCCATGCCGACGAAATATTAGCCAATTTTTGGCTGGCCAAGTTTATTATTATTACAAGAGCGCGGCAATATTTTTCGCCCTTACGAACCCGCGCGCGCCTGTAATACGTTTAGCGGACGAATGAAAATTGCACGCTGCATCGCCAAGCGAGGAGCGAACGCACAGGCAATGGAGGCGAATTTTGCATGTTTGATGTTGATGCTAGTACGCATCCTCCAGCTATAAAACGCGACCTGACAACCAACTTTATGCCGTGGGGATTACAACACCGCCAGTGCATTCTTGCAATAACTCTTGCTTATCGCAAAACAAACGCGGCTAAATTGGACGGCCGAAAGACAAGAAGCGAAGACTCGTCTTTCATTGCATCGGCTCGCCAACTATTTTCTAATTACGTCTTATGCGAAAAAGCGCACTTTCCGATCCAATCAAACGTATCGATTTGTTATTTGTATTTATTTTTGTTTCTGTTCTTTCAATTGAAAAATTGCATCCTAACTCAAAATTGAATTTAATGAAATTCGCATGTATGAAATTCAATTTTTATCATTTTTCTTTTTAATTATAATATGGAATGAAAACAATTTTTAATCAAATTTAGTTGTGTGATTTTGATAGAATCAAAAAGGAAAGTGGATTATACAAAATAAAAGTACTTATGCGATTTTTTTTATATAAAAATGCTGTGTGAATTTTTGATCAGTGAATAATTGATAACAACATACAAATGTGATAAACAATTCTGAATAACAAATGGGTAACATTTTTTTATTTATCGAATATTCATTTAATGTAAATGTTTTAAATCAGTGTAATATTTGATAGTTTGAATAAATCGAATTTCGATGACGTAATAATGATTGAATTAATTTGTAATTTGTATTACAATTGTATAATTGTAATATAATATTTTTGAATAATGTTACTATTGTTAAATGAATCATTAGTGTGAATTAGAAAATGGCAATTAAATAAATACAACGATGAAAATTAAAAAAAATGTAAAATTATGAATATTATATTCTTCAAATAAAATTGAAATATGTTTTATATTTAAAATATATACGCAGAATTTAGATGTTTCAGAACGTAAGAGTTCAATTACTATTTTATTGATTTCTCTTAAATCCGGAACTTTTTGTTCTTAAAATATGTCAATAACTCGTATTATTTTATTTTATTCGATTCGATGTTACAGATTTAAACTTCTTATAATATTTTTATAAAAAAATTTTCCTTCTTTTTTGACTATAAATCTATTATTCTTCATTTTAAATACATCGAAAAACTATCCAAAGAATGCGAGCACGTATTCACCTTTATTAAAAAATGATAACGGTCTTCGTGACCTCGACCGAGTGGTCCAAAATGTTCTCGCGATTTAAATCGCAGTGAGTCAGGAAGCGTTTTAGCCTTTTAAAGGTCATCGTCGAAGAAACCAACGTACGAAAGTTATAAACAAACGTTAGAGCGAAAGGGGAAAAATAAAAAAGGCGTACAAAAGATCGCGATCGCGGTTAACAGCTGCCTTTGGTTCCGCATTCAGCATTTTTTTTTTTTGACGAGAGACAGATAAATGCATTGAGAAAATGTATAAGAAGAGGAACGAATAATAGAAGAAAAAAAGAGGAGAAAGAGAGAAAAGATTGGTACGAAAAATTTGGCCACCTAAGACATATGTTAAGTGGATGTATATATGCGTGTGGGAAAAAATCTCACGATTGGTTGCGAGATGTAATTGGGATCCCGGAAATTCCGGGTGAGAGATACGCGATTGGTCATCTCAAAGAGTTCGTCTATTTGCTGGGGGTCCGTTTTTGGTCTAGGGGGGTCCTTTGTAGGGGGTCAAGTCACTATCCACGGAAGGGTGGAACGCCGCCAGTAGTTTGACAGCTTTACTGTGAGAAGATACGTTGTGTACGAGCTTCCACATTTGGGACCTGTTTTGGACCCCTGCGAACAACTGACCCGCTTACTTGTTTGCAATCGTCACCACCTTGCTTAACCCCTTTGCCTTTGACCAATATTATGTGTACTCGCTCTATTTCGAAACGTCATCGGATGATTCTTCTCTTCCGGAGAAATTCTATAATGTTCTCTATAAGCACAGAAACATTCTAATTGTATTATTTCGAAATCTCACAATCCAATTTTGTACTATTATATCATTACATGTTTTATATTTTTTTATGTTTTATACTTTGAAATTAATTATACTTTACAAATTAGAATTAAACTAAAGAATACTTTTTTGTCTAAATAAAATTAAAATTGTCAAATCAAAGTATACTTTTGATGTGTCTTATATTAAATATTTTACTCGTACAATTAAAAACTTAAGATATAAAAAAAAGAGAAATCCTGACAGTGAAAGAAAATGTACTTTTTGATTCTAAAGAACATTGTCTTCTATTCAAGAAAAACGGGTTTCATTATTCGAAGAGATCGGATTCTATGAAATGTATGTGTCAATTCATCAAAACTTGTTCTATTAAATCAGAATATTTTTGTAATGCATAGAAAAGTATTAGTGAAAGAATCATTGACTGTTATAAAAATGTTTAAACAGAATATAAATTGAAAATCGTCGGAAACATTTTTTGCGTCACATTGTTTCATGAAATTAAAACAGGAGCAATAGATCGATTAAGTTTGACGACGAATCATTGCAATTTGTGTTTTAATCGCAATGTTTTATGTTATAATTTTTTGTTTTAATTTTATTAACGCGCAAAGACAATAGCCATTTTTGTTGCGGAAACAATGAAGCCATACAGTTTGAACTTCATTTTAGTCGCATAAAAATACATTATAAACAAAATGATAACCACTTTTTATCCAACATTTAGTTTTATAAGTTCAAACTTTGAAGAACAATAGAAGTTACTTTTACATTACTTTTCCTATAAAAATGTTTTGTCGTTAACTTCCGTCAACCATTGTCGGGATTTTTGCAGAATTATTACACGCTATTACAATTATTGAAAATTCATTTTAAGCTGAAAATAAATTAAATTGCGAATTAAAGCACAATCTATTTTGATTGGATATGAAAAATTAATGTAAATTGAAATAATGCTCGATGAAAAGATGTAAAAAAATTTTTTCGCTAATAAATAATTCGATTAAAGCGAAAACATTGTTCAAATATTATGTTTACTAAACGTAACTAATATATATTTCCTATTTTTTTTGTTGCACGTTTTTGGCAAACATTTTTGAAAATGTTCCATAAATTTCTTCGAAAGAACGTTATTATCGGAAATATTTTGCCTTGGAAAATGTTGAAGTATGTTGTTTGATATTTACAATCAATTTACAGCGGAAGTATGCAGATATCTAAAGTGTTTAATATAATTTTCATGCTGTGTGTTAATAATAAATAGTGGCAATGAATAATTTAATATTGTTGATATTAATTATAGAGAAACTAATTTCAGTGATACAAAACATAAGTTAACTTAATATTTGCTATTAAGGCTAATTGAATGTAGCTTTGCGAGTTGGTAAATCAATTTGCTATTAAAAATCAAAAGAATGAATTACATTTTTTGAAATTATTTTTCATTTACATTTTCCAGTGAAATAATATTTTGTGTCAAATATTTATACTTGTTGTAACATTGTTTTATTAATTTTTTTTAATTGTATTTTAATTAAATCTCTTTTTCATTAAATATCATTGTAAACTAATATACAATTTTATTCCTTTTGTCAAAAAATTCTCATTTAATAAAACACATTTTGTATAGCACTGTTTTCATACATTTGATTTATATATTTATCCAACTTTGAATATTGCGATTGATATTGAATAACGTAATATCATTGGCTCATTTTTAAATATTTATTTTCATCATACGTTTTATTGCAAAACATCAATTTATAATTTAGAAAAAAGTAACATCGATATTAATTAAATGTACTATATATACATATATATATATATACATATATATTCATATTTAAGTTTTTGCATATGTATGTAACTTGCTTTATGTTATCCGATCGCAATATTTTCTTGTATACAATTACTTGATTACATAAATTGAAATGATTTTCGAGGACGCATTAATTGCATGTTTTTTGTAGTTGTGGACAAACTGATGTTTAATCTCATACATATTAATGACAAAGACCGGGGGAAAAGAGAACGAGGAAAGGAATGGACTATCGATTTTTTGTCCGTTCGTACTTTTAGCCTCTTGTTCTGTTTAGACGGCATCCATGGAACATAAGTTGTTTGACGCCTGCGGTTGTTATTATGCCATTAATGCAACGAAGTTTTATCCGGAAGACGCGGGTGGCGCAAGGGGTGGTTGTATTTGGAGTACGGACACAGCCGAGAAAGTGAGAAAGAGCCGGGTCGTCTGCCGAGACCGTAAGGTAGGAATGACGGGAATGTAAAACAGAGGACAAAGCTGATTAAACCTACCGCGGTGAGAACCGCCGCATACTCGCGACGTTTAATTAATGCTGCTCCGGATACTGACGTGCCATCGTTTGTGGCGAGCAAGTTTGAAATTTCACGTAACCACGCGAAACGACGATAAGAAACATTCGAAATGGCTGCTATCAAGTGACACACTTGATTTGCCCGATCTTTTTAACTTACACCGAATACGACCAACAAATTTTCCCTCTTGTTTCTGCATTCGTGTCAGATACTTGGTATAATTTGCAAGTAATTAGTTGCGTCAATGAATGAACTTGAATAGTGGATGAAAATAGAAGAAAATATTCATTTAAAATAAAATAATATACTTTGATTTCATTTTTGAACTTTACAAATATTGAAACAAACAATTCAATCATTTTCATTAATATAAAAGTATTGCAGATACTTAGCAATACTACTTAAAATTGACTCATTTTTACTAAATTAGATACATAGCAACTATGAAATCAAAAGAAATCTACATAAATAATATGTAAATTTTTAAAAGTCGTATTTACTACTTTTTTTATCAGAAAAAGACTATTTATTATTAAAAATTACTGTTTTTATTATTAATTAACGTATTTCGTGCTGCTATGCATCCAAGTTGATATTAAAATAGTAAATTTATCTACATAATGTCTCTTAGTGCATCTGCAAATTTGTTTTAAATAATTGAAAAATGGTTTATTAAACTTTTTTATGAAAATGAATATTCATTATTATAATTATTATAATTAGATTTGTTATATTATTCTAGTTATGTTTATTTTGTATTTATAAACAATCACAGGTATATAATATTATAATTTGCATTAACATCACGTATTATTTTGTCAAATTTATCTTTCAAATCATTCAAAATCATTCTCGACACAGAATGATTAATTTCTTGCAACACACCAGTTCCTTAGAGATAGTCAATTAGTAACAAATTACCGTGCAAGGATAATTCACGACAATCGTTTATATTCTACACAATAAAATATCGTCGGCAAAATGACTGTGATTTGAATCGTAACGTATCTTGATGAAAATGTCTCACTCGAGCCTTTCTCATGAATATTTATTTTGCATACAAAGTGCACTCAATATTATCCCTGTTTATGTCTCCATCTTGTATAAAAAACTTTGACAACTAATAACAAAATATTGCAAAAGACATTAAAAAAGTACCATTTCAGTTGCACTGAAAAGCTATGTTTCTTAGTTTGACCTTTTGATCAACGGTGGTCACTAATTGGATCGCTCTACCTTAGAAGGAGCAGGACATTCCTTGCATGTTTCTTCAAATACGATTTACTAAATGCTACGTAATGAAACCGGCAAAGAAAATGTAGGCCAATTAGATATTTGACAAAATATAACGCTTAAAGTAATTCTTCAACTTTATAAGAGCAAAAAGGATAGCGATGGTGAATATAATATGAAAGAGAGAAACTTGAAAACAACACCTTAAGGTGAATTGTCGGTGGCAGTTCCACTTAGAATGGACATAACCTCTTTTCAGTTATGTTTGATTAAATTTAAGTTGTATTTCCTGAGAATATGTCAAATTCGGTTCTTTTAGCTTATTTTATAATTAATTCTCTCATTTTTAATTTTTTTTCATGATTCAAAAGGGCTTCTGTGTCGAGAAATTTGCGAATTCGTTTTTCATATTCAACTGAGTTTTGTCAAAAATAAGCTTTTTTGTAATTCCAAGATTTCTAACTGTATAATTTCTTTTTAACAGCAAAAAAATTCGTTAAACAAAAAGAGCTCGATTTTACAATATTTCACTTGAATTAGAAATATTCACTTAAAATAATTTATATCGTCCCTGTCGGTAAAGTAGATCCAACATTTCACCTTAAGAATAATTATATTTGAATCTCCTTCGTTATATGCAGCTATTTTGTGCTTTCATGTCATTTTTTCTACTTTTTCCGTGAAGTGCATTTTTAATGTGCTTTTTCAACATTAAATGCCAATATTTGTATATATGCGTGCGTGTGTTTAAGTAGCGCCGAGCAAGAAGTTTGTGTGCTAAGTTTTGCTCCTTTAATCTTCGTGCGCGTTTACAATTTGTAGTTTCATCGTGTTATGCTCGCGACCTATTCCGCTTAGACTCCTTAGAGATTCTTAATCAAATAGAGGTGATCACAGGTATAGCTCTTCGCGAAGGATACCAAACGAAGGATGCTCTTTGAAAGTGCGCGTTCTTCTCGATGAAGATTTAATAACTCATCCCAGCGTTGCTTCTTACTGACTTTACTTATTAGCTTTTTATGTTTTTATGATCTACGAGGCTGAGTAAAGTCATCTACCGGCACGAAATTTATGTATTATGCTGGTTCAATTGATAGCGTTGCAACATTTTCATTTTTTTCAATCTAACCATACAATGTATAATTTTTAAAACCGTTTTTGCCAAAATGTTTAGATTACACTAAGCAAAATTATGGTTATGATAATTATGAAAAAATTATCATCTTTTTCAAAGTTAAAAGTTTTAGAAATTTGACAACTATTTTTATAAAAACGACATTAATTTTTTGGTTTAATTAAGTATTAGTTAGTTTGTTGTATAATTTAAAATAGAGACAGCAGATTGATAAAATGGATTTTACATAAACGAATATATCTGGTGTGTTAATAATTAAGTTTTTATGCATGGTTATTATCGCAAAACAAATTGTATGCTGACGCATAATATATCAACATGTTGGAACAATATGAATCAGATGATTTTTGTGTATTAATAATGCATGCTCGTTTAAATGATTTAATGTTTAACCTTTCTTCCATTTCTATTTGTTTTTTTTTCTTTCAAATGTTAGTTTAATAATTGGAATTGACGAATCGCTAATATTAATGGAAATAAAAGTTTAATCCCCGAAATAGTCGACAATTGTCGAGCTAAACTGTTCGTGTCGTGGAAAACAAATGTATAACGAATTGTTATTTAACAGAAACCAGTTAAATTGCGTGCAATGGTTTTGATAAAAAATGATTAAATTTCAATAGCTTAATTGAAAATGTATCAGTAATTTACGCGAGATAAATATTATAGTCGATTTTTAAACACGAATTTATATTCATTTATATTACTTTATATTTAAGAAATAATTATTTCACTGTATTTTCTTTATCTTTTAAAGTTACAATTCTGTCGTTTTAATTGTTAAATATTTCAATTTTAGATTTGAAATACTATTTTTGAGTGACTTTTAATTCGCAATAGTCACAAGTGTCTGTTAATTAAATTTAAAATTGATTCGATCGAGTGAAATAGAATGATTAAGCTTGTCCAGATTATTTTGCATTTGTGCGAAAATAGCATTAATTTGTAATGAGAACGTGAGCTCACCTGCGAGTGGCTCCAGACTTTTGGTTTCGGACTCGACCTTGCATTGTTACTCGTGTTTTCTGAACTCGAAACTGTGCTCGATGAGACCGCAACTTTCGTCGATGGTTTTGACGTCTTTTGTACAGGACTGTTGATATTCGAAACGTTCGTTGTGTGCTGTTGCTGTTGTTGCTGCGGTGTGGACGTTTGAGACTGCTGTTGCTGCGTTTGTTGCATAATCTGCTGAATAAGTTCCAGCTGCTGCTTCGTCAGACCATCGTTACTCGAGGATGTTGTTGTTGCATTCTAAAGCAAATAATGATAATTCGTCATGAGAAAGAAGAATCAAAGATAATTCATAATGTAGAAAAAAAATCAAATGTTTAATTGGATAATTTTTGTTTAATTAGATATTTTATTTATTGCGTACACTAAGAAAAATAACTTACAATAAATTACTGTTTAAACAGTAACTTGACCACAGAATACAACAACCGAATAAATTCAGTCAAAAACTAGAAAATTTACTTTCTGAACACAAATTTGTATTGACTTTTTCAAGAATTTTTGTGCATGAAAGGAAAATTTTTACTGTTTTTAACAGGAACTTTCATGTTAATGGGAAGCCTGTGGTCAAGTTACTGTATAAACAGTAATTTATTGTAAGTTATTTTTCTTAGTGTATAACTCAATAATTGCGCTTAGTTACATCAACAAAATAGTTTGGTTAAACAAATTTCATTGATAAAACTAAATTTTCTGGTTCAGAAAGTAAAACATTAAGTTAAAGAAATAAGGAATTTCTGTTTGCAGAAACATCCTATTTTGTAGTGTTGGATTTGAACCAATAAAAGTAACTAAATATTGTTGTTGTATTAAATAAAAATTTGGTTGATCATATATTTACCAAATAATTTGTTTTTGGTAACCAAAGTTTAGTTCTTATAACCAAAATGGATTCTGAGTGATTACAAGGAAGTATTTTTTCAAATTGACTGCCATAGTTTGTTAATTAATAACGAAAAATAAAAGAAAAACTTGTTCATAATTTATTTTGCAGAAAAATATTTGAATGATTTACAATAGTTGAATGTATCTGCAATAAAGTAATTTGTTACAACCAGAATAGAGGACAATTACGAAAATAAGGCATAAATTACACTTGTTTTCGTGAACTTCATTCGTCCGAATTTGCCGTACGACTTAGTTTTTTTCGCGGCCAACCACGCATGATAAATTATCTGTTTTCGTAGCCGGTTGTCGGCATCGTTTTAATTCATATCCACAGTGCAAGTCTTGGAATTCTCATGCAAACTTGCGCAAAATTGCGAATTTCATTTCGCCGCAGAATAAACGCACGACGAGAAAGGATTTGACAAAACGAAACATATACGCGAAGCCGATAGAAATAAGGGAAAACATGAGAGTCGACGGTGCGCTGGCAGACATCAGTTTTTCCGCGCGAATGGGCTCTTCCATTTCCATTTGGCTGCAGATTCGCAGTGGAGAATAGTTCGGCGACTCTCAAATGCGTTTCGAACTCTTCGCTCTTCGCCAAGCCGTGAGAAATCATGCGTCGTAACGACGATCCTTTTCTCTCTATTTCATATTCGTAGAGTTCGCACCATTCTTTTCCAGTTTGCTTTCGATTTTCTTCCACACTTTCGTGCAATATTAAACAGAATTTCTCAAACTCCTTTGAAAATCGATGAATATATTCTACTTGTTACGCTTTCACAAAAGAACCGTTGGACATTCATTTCTTGCATGCGACACAGTTTGAGTTATTGAGTACTATTGCTTAAGTATGAATAATACGGATTGAACGTATTTTACACTAAAATAATCGAATGATAAAATCTTTTATCTTTATATATTTCATAATATATTATGAAATTATTATTATTACTTACTATGTTAAGTATCAAAATTTGACCTTGCATTTGTATTTGCAAATCTTATACAAGAATAAATTAACGATAAATCTTGTTCATACATTTTTTGCAATATAAGTATTAATTTTTAGCATAATTAATTCTGTTTATAATTGGAATTTAATAAGATGCATATGGAGCATATTTGGAGCATGTTCGTCTGCCTAAATCCGGAGATATTTTACTTGAAAGATTGGAAAAATGATATATATAGATATACAAACAATGTACATGTTCAATACTTTGAAATTAAATATCTCACGTCCTGAATATTAAAAGTTAATCATATTTGGAAAAATGAAAGATATTAACTTAATGTGAAATGTTCAATCTACTTTACCGACAGTGACAATATAAGTTATTTAAGTCAATATTTGTAATTTCTGTGAAATATTGTAAAATCGTGCTCGTTTAGTTTATCCTGTGTTTAATAACGATTTTTTTTAGTTTTCCGTTGCTTTTTCTACTTAATTCAACTAAAATCAACTTGATCAACGTACTATTTTTTTAAGTGTAGAATCATTATTTAAATCAAAGTCAAAAATGCTATTTTCAAGTTAATCAGACATCCCACCTTAAAATCAACGAAACTTAACTAAATGAACTCGTGAAAATGAATGTAAAATCTTAACATCGCACGAAAAAAAAAAATAAAAAAAGATCGATTTAAATCTTGCAACGGAACATTTGCAAAATCCGCCGCTGAAGAAAGATCTTCTGGCATAAATCCGGCTCATTTTAAAGCACCATGATGTTTTACTGATTTCTATTATCGCATTTCCGGTTTTGACGCAATTCAGTGACTCGAGCTAAACAGAAGCAGTAACAATAGAAAGTGAATGCGGGAATAGGGATAAAAAAGAAGGGAGGGGAAAAAAAATTGTCGGCAATAATACAAGAAATGACACGGATCAAGGCAGCAGTCTGGTCGAAATCGTTGAATTGTAAAATAAAACGAAACGTGCATGCGGCGGATACGTGGGTATATTTTCTGCGTCGGCAGTAAGCGGTATTTTATTTTACCGCACACAGACGCCAGAGTGCAAAGCTCTGTGCACACAAACTGCAAGATAGATTAGCGTAAATGTCTCTGCGTATACGAAGCGCTCACGAGAGGCCACGCATTCTTTATCTGGGCTTGTATATTTTCATCAAGTGGACACATATCATGAGTATCCAGCGTGAATACACAGATGTAATTTTTCGGTCTCACGTTTCAGCGTTGGCTTTTTATGACTTGAATCGGATTTTTGCTGAACGTAAAAATACTTACAAAAGTTCATTCTCTGTTTCTTTTCTTTCAGTTAAGTTTTTGCATTTTTGCATTTCCTTTGACGTTGAATTCTTCGCACAAAAAAGGGAAGAGGAGAAAAAAAAAGAGAGACTTGCCGTTAAGTATATGGATTTAAGGGTTGAGGAATCAGTAATAAAATTGTTACGTTTTACAACCACCGTAAAAAGATGCTTTGTTCAAGAAACGTATCTTTGGAGTTAAACAAATAATGCTCGGATTTTAGAGTACCACTTTCTAGGCAAATTCTCAATGTGTATAGTTAACAAAGGAGTGTACGTTGTTATTGCGATGATATACGTCGTAAAATTACAACACAAAATGGTATGACGGTTGAGCGAAATATATTGTTTTTCTAGCCAGTTAGAATAACTAGTGCAATTCGACGGCTGTTTTCACATTGCACGTTTGCGCTTAGTATTTTCTTAATATTTTACTTTTCATACAAACAAAAGTTGTAGTTATATATATAATATATCAATGTACAAAATATTTTATGTTATTTATATAATAATCAGTCATTTTAGCGATATTAATCTTGCGTTAAAACTTTGGTAATGTTTTATTCGGAATAAAAAATCATTTTTATTTCACATAATTATATTATCCCAGAAACTTTCTTGCATAATTCAAAAATATGGACTAAAATTTACGCGCAGTATAATCATAATCATTTGCATTTATGCAAAAAAGTAGGTAAGGCAAAGGTAATGATGTTCATCGAAATGAGTTAATGGTAAAATAATACTCAAATATTCAAAGACGTTTGGCGAAATTGAATTCGCGCACTGCGAAGATTGCGCGCATGCGCGTAGATGTTGCAGTATCTCAATTAGCAAGTTAATTACTATTACAATGATAATTGCGTTAAAATTAATCATTCTAAACACCGCGAAAGATATTTCGAAATAAACCATCGAGCGATGACAATTATTGCAGCTATAAATTCACCTTCAATTTAACGAAGCCGCAGCCAAATCAACCAATTCACTTCGATATATTGCAAAACATTATTATAATATCGTCATTTCTAATCGTTTAACGAATTAACAAATCGTAGCAGAAAACTGATGGCAATTTTGATATTAGCAATAATTAAAAATATCGATTATCACTAACAGATAAAATAAAATAAAAAAAAATAATTAAAAAAAAGAATGAACAAAGAAAACAAGAAACAACGACCGCTGAATAAATTTCATGTTATACTGTTGGACGAATCGTATAAATTGATAAATTAGAATATTTGCCCGACGCAAAATAATCATCGAAATTGCAGTTTATCTTCATTCGTTCTCTGCGGATATTGTACGAGATAATTTTGTTTAATTAAATACACTTGTTACCGCGTACGTCTTGTTAATTAATCAAACAAACAACGAAGACAATTATTGGAGTGTGTTTATGCACGCCACAGTTACATTATGCGAATATTGTAATAATTGATGTATTATAATGAATTGCTTAGAATTATTTGTCGTCTTTATTATATGCCGTTACTACTTGATATCGCGTTGCTATTATAAATGGAATAGTCAACAATCGGTCGGACACTTTGTAAGTGTACGACCAATTAATAACGTTACGTTAATAGATTACGGTGCTAATTATCATCGTAATCATGAAATTATAGTATTGATTTGTGTATTATTGTCAGGTAAATAGTCTACATATTTGTGCTGTATTCTACGCTTTATCTAGTTAGGTTCTTGTATGGAGAATAATTTCTTGTCTTAATGAGAATTGTGTTTAGGAATCGTATATATAGTTGAAATTTAAGAGAGTCAAAACAACATTATACTGATAAGAATAATATATAGTATTAGAATGTGGACTTTAAGATATTGGAATTAATATATCTGATTGACAGATTATTATTATTATTTAATATTAAACGTATTCAAGTTAAGTCAATCAGTTTCTTTTTAGTTGTTTATTTTTTTAGAGGCAATTCATGAAGTTTATTTTGATTTTAATTAAACTGAATTTGCTAATTGATTGTATGAAATTTCCTTTTTTATCCAAAGTTTCTTTTTATCCAAACATACAGCAGTTGTTAAAACTTTTATTGGTTTCAAGGTAAAATAAATAAAATGTTTATATTGACACAATTTAAAAATAACATTGATTTCATGTCAGAGAGAAACATTTTTAGTTTACTAATAAAATTGATTTAACATAAACATTAGATATGTAAAAAACAAGAACTAAGTGTTTTTAATGCGTCTTAGGATAAAACATTAAGAAAAAAAAATTATATTTTGAATTTGAAAAAAAAAGAAATAATTAAATTACAGAATTCGTTATTGTTTTGGACGTCGTTTTTATATATTTCATTTGTATATTTCGAAGCAAACATTAAAAAGAAACATGTGAAAATAAACAAAACAGTTCTCATTAGTTGTGCTATGCACAATAGATTTGGTAAATAATATTATTTTGTTCTGTATTTTCATTATTTCTTTTGTATTCATGACAATGTGTGTCTTTATTAAAAAAATGAATCAGTGCAAACTTTGTTTATACCGATTGCACTGCTTTTGTATTCTTTTATATTTCTCAAATTACGGTTGAATCATCCAGTAAAATGTTTCTAACCTTTATTTACATAAATAAATGAAAAGTTATTTTGGTAATATCATTCTTTTGGGACAATTTGGTTGTAAAAAAACAAAGTTTACTTGAAAGAAGTTTCAATTATAAGACAAAATCGGAATTTTAAATAGTTTTTTGCACATTCGTATTTAATGATCATCAATTCCTTAAATTTGAACAATACGTGGATAATTTGATTGATTTTTCAATTTCTGTCATTTTGAAAATTTCTGTTTTGATTAAATTCAAAAGTTTCAAGTCACTTTTTTAACATACATTTAATTAAACAATTTAAATTAATCGTTGTTTAATCCAAACAAATATTTATTTCTTTTTAAATAATATTTAAATATAAAAACAAATTCATAAAAATCAACCTAGTTTTTATTGAAAACACTTTAATTTTTCCAATAAGATTATTAAATCAATATATTTAAAGTTAAAATACACGTTATCATTAAGACATTAACTTGCAGGCAATAAATATGAATCGATTAAAGCTGTTTTAGTTATAGTGTGTACATGGTTGAATTGTTGAAAATCGCAATTTCATTACTTCTCAATCTTATTCCCGACGATAAAGTAAAGTCGATGTTAAATCGCGTTTTATCTAGCCGCCCACGTATCTGTCGGCAGGCCGATCATGCATTTCTTGCTGTGCTCTTATTCGACTTTTCGGAACATCCTCCGATTTGCCGTGATGTATATTCGAGGTATTATGTTCACCAGAATTGTTCTCGAAGTTGGACGTTATCTCGTATAACTCGTGCTGACAAATTACTGCGCCGCTCATTTGAGAAGACTTGACTTTACAAATCTGTACGACTTAACTTTGCGCTTGTCATGTCGCACCACCAAGCTTTTACATTTTATGTTTTTTACTGACTAATTGAACAAATTCTAACGGAAATTGAGCTATTTTTAACAATACTCCATCAAGAAAAACTTCATTACAAAAATTGTTAAACAAATTTTAACTATTTTTAAGTACAAGGACTATATTTAAGTTGGGCCAAAACATAGTTTATATAAACATACAAATGTCTGATTTTTTCCCAGATTTTTTACCGTATTATTCATTAAATATTGCAATCTAAATATTCTGAAAGTGAAATGTCGATGTTCAACTTAGAATGAACATAACCTCTTTTCAGTTATGTTTGATACAATTTATGTTGTATTTCTTCAGAATATGTCAAATTCGGTTCTTTTAGCTAATTTTATAATTGATTCTCTCATTTTTGATCTTTTTTAAGTGAATTCCAATATTTCTGAAATTACAAATATGAACGTAAAATACTTTATATTGTCACTGTCAGTAAAGTAGATCCAACATTTCACCTTAACAATCCCTGTATTTAGCATTTATGAACTTCAACTCTGTTGATTCTATATCTATATACATTTATTTATACAATACACTCATTCTTATAATCTGATTGCAATAAGTGTATTCCATTTCAATATTCACCCTTCGATCCAACAAACCTCATCCTTGCGAACGCAATTTTGCTGTCTGTCGAACATTTTGTGTTTGATTAAAAAGCACGAGTCGTAAATCTTGGAAGCAAGGGGAAGGCGATGCGACTCGATTGGTAAAAGTGTGGATGGCATAAATCGTGAGCGTTAAAAAGCAATGGTCGCGATAATGAAAATCGCGTTTCCATTACGGTTATCTATCGTTTTGATAGTTCAGAGAAATATGTGTACCTATATATATATATACATATATATACATATATATATATATATATATATATATATATATATATATAAATTTATTTTTGCGTGTGTATGTACGTACGACGACAGTGCACAGAAAAAGCGGGTGTATTATGTTGCGCCACTTGCAACTCTGATCTCACATTGTTTGTTCATAGTTCACGGTTACGGGTTCGGTCAAGCGTGTTCATTTGATATACAGCTAATTAGTGATCGAAATCTCAGTCGTACTGCTCGACGGTGATTGGACCAACGCTCTCCCCGGCCATCGCACTTGGCTATACGAAACTGCCGTGTGACCGCGCACTTTCCTACAAAATCCTAAAAGCCGTATGAAAGGCACGGAAACAATGCGCGAACAATGCTGCTGGCCAGAAATTGCTTATCAGAATTCAGCTACGAATTATTGGCTTCAATTTTCGTGAAAAGTTCAATCAAAGGCATTTCGTCTTGTTCGTACGAAGAAAATGATCGTTCGATGAATTATTCGAGCTCCTTGATCGGCCGGTTTGATCAACTGAGAATCATTTTGTGCATTATTTCGATATGCATTTTTCGCAAACTGCAAAGCAAATGTTCAAACTCACTCGAAAATGCAGCACTTGGATGTTGGATTATTTGAATAAATGATTTAAGATACGATATGTGGATGCTGGAATTTACATAGTTTTCATAGTTACGTAAATCTTGTGTACATTTTGTGTATCGTGATATACACCAAAATGCTATGTCGCAGTGCAACCAATATTTGCTTGATTTAATCAAATGTCCGTGCTATTATTCAAAATATTGAATATAATATATTTGCAAGATATTTTATATATAATCAGAGATGGGCAAGTGTATTATTCAATTAAATCATACATTTAATAATTATTAAAAATAATAAAATTAAATATCATAGTTAATATTGCAAAAAAAAAAAGTAAAAAATATGCATTTTAAATTCAGAAAGTAATTGAAAAGTAATTAATTTAATTAACCATTATTTTGGTAAATAAAATTAAATTACACATTCAAACTTAGTAAAAGTAAGATCATAAATAGAATTATTTTTAAAATTTATAATAATTTTCCAATTTTTTTAATTTAATAAAAAATTGGGTAATTATTGTTGCCCATTTCTCTATCTAAACTATGGTACTAATTCCATTAGTTATTTAAACAATAATACAACAATATAAAACTGGATATTGAGTAATAATAATATTAATATTACATTCATTATATTGTTATAGTAGGCACAACATTATTTATACTACACAATGTATGTTAACTAAAACCGTTGTATTATGCTAAGTTTAATATGTTTTGATTATCAACCAAAACCATTATTTACCATTGCAGTATTTGGTATTAGTTTATTTTTCCTGAATATCATGTAAATTATTGATATTTAACCGGCTCAATAATGCAATTGATTTGCAGCATGTTTGTGCAAATATACATTTTTTAGTCCCAAAACACGTGGTTATAACTATAAAATATGTACATTCTTTTTCTCAATCTCCTTTATGGCAACATTGAATACAGCATGACAACACTAAAGACATTGCTCTATCTAGATTTCAAACTTGATCTCAAATTAAAGCTGATATTGCCATCGTATCTATAATGACGTGGCTTAAGCGAAACCAAGCAAGCTCTCCGATCGCTTGTGATTATGCTACTTACAATCATTTCCCTTTGCTCGGGTTTACTCTACCGATATCACATTTATGCGACGTTAGTATCCCAAATATGAGTACTTTCCAGCAGCTGCTCTTATTCGGACATAAACTAAATTTTACGCAAATTGGGATTCTGCTCGATTCTAAACTAATAATAGAGAATAATTCCGCTGCGACTATTGGATTTGCATTTTCGGGGACGACATATCGTCGATGAACACAGTTATTCTTAACCGGAGGCATTACTGCTAATGAACGAAACATTTTTTACATTTTACAAATAAAAAAACAATGTCTACAAATTTGCAATATATTGTGGATTTCTTATTAATTTATGTTTAATTTCATTCTTATAAATTTTAAGAGAAAATGATTTATTATTATTATTTAAAATATATTATAAATTATTTTTGAAATAAATGAATTAAAGATTTTATATCCTGTATATATATTTGGATATATTTTATATATTCCTTAGTTTTCCATAAAATGTTATTATTATAAAACATGATTATTCTTATAATTATTTAGCTTTAACTAGCAATCGATTAATTTATGGCTAAAATGTTTCACACGTTTTCATTTTCTTTTGCGCGTATAAATGTGCATTTCCTTTTTGCGAGTAAAATATTTTGCGTAAAAGTATCAACCGCGGTAATTAAAATCTAATTTTATTTACGCGCTTGCATAAAACAAAGGCATTTAGCCGTATG
Organism: Gryon sp. ZL-2020; assembly: GCA_022817425.1. Classification (NCBI taxonomy): domain Eukaryota; kingdom Metazoa; phylum Arthropoda; class Insecta; order Hymenoptera; family Scelionidae; genus Gryon; species Gryon sp. ZL-2020. Next base: position 3,265 of record JABFPJ010000687.1, on the reverse strand, counting down.
CGGAATTTAATTTTAGATGGCACAACTAAACCACGCATGCACGCAAGTTTATCCCGCTTCAGGAATTTGATGTTCACGTATAACGACTAGTTCGACTAATTGACCAAAATTATTTTCCGCCATTTCGGCTTTTTTCCGCATTCTCGTCACATTGTGTCATTTACAAAAGTGCATTTCGATTACTTCGCAGACGAAAAATGGATTCGAAATGTTTAGGATATATAAATAATTGTTTACGTCACTCGTTTCATTCGTTATATTAATGCTTGTATTCATATTTTATATTAATAATAGAATTTATAATTGAACAAACATTTATTTTAATTATTGAGAAGTTACAGAGGATCGATTATTATTTAATCACTTATTATATCTCTGAAATAATGAGAAGAAAGTTTGAACTGATCTGTACGTGGGTTTGATAACCTTCGTTATTAAACTTTGTTTTTGCGTAATACGAAAGCATACATGCCATCATAGGGATTTGACTTAGTTGTCGTCTGAAGAGGAAAAAAAATTGGCGTAAGCCTTTTTTTGTATGTACGTTCAAATCAGATATCCATCGACGTTCGCAAAGTCTGGCGCGTGTTGTGAAGCAGATTATAAATACTCACAGTGAAAGAAAAATGTCTGATTTAATTAAAAGCGAACTAATTGGATGACTCACGATGGAACGATGCCTAAATGTTGTATAACTGATTTGTAGTTATTATACAAACTGGCAGTTTAAGTGAAAGTCGATCGGATTTGTCGTCGGAGAGCAAGTGATTCGAAAAATTGCAACAAGAAAAAAGGAAGGATATATAAATAATTCTATTTGGCGGAAAAACGTTATGTTTTATGCGAAGAGGCAACTAATTGGATGATATTTGAAACATTATTTTGATTACGTTATAAGACACAGGGATTATATTCGAAATTTCTATTTCAATTGCAACTTTCAGTCTACCTAATTAAATATTATTCATATTTTTAATTGTGATCATTTTAATGAGTAATATTAGTTTGTTATTATTAAATTAAACCGAGCCGTTTCATTATTCATTTAAAAAGTGTATATAATAGCAAGAAGTTTGTTATTATGATAGCTAATGTGCGATCTTAATAATAACTTTCATTATAATACAAAGAAGTTGAGTCTTAAGCGTTATTATAAACTAAATCATTTTCAAAATACTTTCAAATTCATTATCTTTGAAATGTTTAAGAATTGGTTTTAAAATATGTTACAGTTTATAATAACAGTATCGCACACTTTTGAATATGATCAATTTACATTAAAATATCGCATTTTTTGTGATGTTTCTTTCAATTTACAGTTTCACTTTTGTGCAATAAAATATAACAATGTAAACAATATATTACATTTATTTTATAATTAAAAATCATTTTTTCTCAAGATAATTTTGAAAATACTAAAAGATTATAGATTTTGTTAATTTAATAATGTAATACTGATCTTATTGTATGCGCGTATACATGTAAGTGTTTGTTATTATATATTTGTATACTATGTATGTATAATGACTTACTTATGAATAATAAATAATCAAGTATTACAATATTAAGGTTATTACTAATAATGTAAAATTAAACGATTAAATCTTGTAAATTAAAAAAATAACGAATAAAAAGCTCAATTATTTTACAAAAAAAATAGTCAATTGCCAATACTGTATGGCATTTTCTCAAATAAAAAATAGCAAAATAAATCATCCTTTCAATAACTAAATTAGCGATACTATATATAGCAATTAATCCAAGATTTAAAGTATATCCTCAGTGAACAAAAGAAAATTATAGCATATTTAGCCAAGATATTTCTCTAAGTGTCTAATTTTGAGACATGTGTGTCTATGAGACACTTCTCTCTAAGTGTCTCATTTTGAGACATTTTTGATTATTGAGACACCAAAAATGTCTGATTTACTCAATTTTAAGACGCTTTTCGCGTGTCAATCATCAAAAATGTCTCAAAATGAGACACTTATTTTTGTAGTGTAATTATAATAAAATTGATAAATAATGTTAATCATTACACAATTACGTATTGGAAACAATTATTTTTATATAGCAAGATTAGATGAAAGGGAATGTTTCCTGTGAAGGATAAAAAATGTATTTGAAAAAGGAATAATAGTACGACGTCAAGTGCAATCGACTCTAATTTGCGTCGTCTGACAATTGGTGAAAGGCCTTTAAAGAAAGCGGAATGATTGATCGGAAAATATTGAGCAGTTTTGCGAACAGCTCTGTTCTCATTTGTTTCGTGCAAATCGGGCCGCGCAATCTTCTTTGTGCGTTCTATCGCATTATATTCATATCGAACGGTCTGAAGCGGTCGTTGGATAAATCCTCGGGTCGGGAGCCTTCTCGGCCCCTGATCCTCTTTTATGACAAGGAAAAACTGGTATCGCCACGACTCGATAAAGCATGACAACGTAAATTGCAGCTTTGCGTTGTGTCTGCAAAGTTTTCATAGCTAACCAGTAGCCTTCGCCAGTTGTGCCAGTTGTGGCATTCATCGCAAAGCACGCGTTTTGTTCTCATGCCAGTCATAACGAAGTTTTTGGTCATGAAATTTTATTATCTGCACTTTAGGCTATCTTCCTCCTAACTCAATATTATGGTTCTGTAGTCGTGACTTAAGTATAGCACAGCCATACTCTCCAAATTGTTTCAATCTTTTCATATAAGACTTCGCGAGTTGTTCAACCAACTTATCCGTCTTGTATACATAAAATGAAAGTTATTTTCATAGAGCGTTTTTCAAGCATTAACTTCTGTTTCATTGTTTCTAAGTGTTTCAAAATTGTTATTAGATAACGTACTTTCAAATTTTAATTAATAAGGCAAATAATAAACAATAATAAACAAGTCCATCAATATATAATATGATTACACTTTTAATTTAATAATATATTATGAATCATTCATTATATATTATTTGCAGAATAATAAAAGTCTTTTTATGATACTAAAAAGTTATTTGCAAAAGTATTTTGAAATAGTACAAAGTATACTTGTAAAGTTTTTTTTTATTCCGACTTCTGCACAATATGAACATAAAGTAAATCGATTGTAACTTAAGGAATGAGTAATATAAAAAGTTGTGTAAATTTGAGGCCGCAACCATTAAAAAGCATTTATTTATGTACCTAAAATAATTTCTCGAGAGCTGTATTTTCTCGTTGGTTTTTATAGCTTAACCATTACCGTTACTATTTAGTGAGCTTTCTTTAATGCACTTGCGATTTTTAGTACT
>JABFPJ010000686.1:0-34887 GCA_022817425.1 Gryon sp. ZL-2020 | reverse complement strand
TAAGAATCAAAAAACGAAAGTGCGAAGAAGCTATTTTAAAACATTAAGACAGTGAACAACTTTGAAATGCTCTCAAATAAGTCATTGAAGAATAATAGACAATCATATTTACTCTTCTTAACAATCTTCATATAAAAAGATTCTTCTTAACTATTTTGTCATACAATTGTTTCTCAAGAAAGTAGAACAACTCCTATATAAAAGCAAACATCTTAAAACCACTTTTATCATTTTTTTTTCTAATTAAATAAATGTCTTAAACCATAATTATGTTTCAATATTTGGTGAAATCCAATGTATAGAAGAGAAATTGTTTTCGCGTTATCCTCACTTTCTTGAAAACCACGTCTAGACTCTAAACCATAAAACAATCTTCAAGCTCCGCGCAAAAACTCGCCAAACGTGCAAAATAATAATACACTTCCTTATAATTTTTTCATTCGTTCATACAACGCACTCTCGGTCGCGTGTATTTTTTTTCCTCTCGCTCGATGTACCTAAACGAGGAAATATAGAGGCATTAACTTTCAACTTCAACCAGGTTGCAGAGCTTTATTATTTTCACTTACGATAATTTATTTCGCGCTTCCTGCGGTGTGTTACCCACTTCGTAATTGCATTAGTCGTATGAAATATATAATGTGGAAAAGTGGCAGATAGCGTCAATGTTTTTTTTTTATGTTTTAGTCTCCGGTCCACGCCAGTAACAACAACTTTGTGAAACCAAATGTCTCGATCGAATCAACTGCGGTCCGATAATTAGTGTACCATGCTCAAATAACATTGACAGAGCTCTTAATTCCCCATTAGTCGTACGATCAATATTTATTTCAATAACCTCGTTATATGAATTTTAAGTGCACGTTTGTCTCGAAATGTGTTCGGTTTATGAGTCAGACCACAGCCCGAACGGGAAATTGGCCAAACATTACTCGCGTAACAAAGCAGTGTTATTTGATTAACATTGCAATACAGATGATACTCTCAACTTGCTGAAATTGCCTGCTAATTGTTGAGAGAAAGAGGAGTCAAGGGAGAAATGGCAATATGTGTATGTATGAAGGTACGACCATATATATACATATTTTATATGTGTATATGTATATATGTATATATATATATATATATATATATATATATGAATACATCGCAAAATCAACATATTGCTCGCAACATATTGCGACATAACGTTTGCTGAAAAATATGCTCAAAAGCGTTATTAGTTCACAACAAGGACGCATATGACAATGCGTCGGGATTGCATATTGTTGTTGTTTATATTTACGCGTCGCGGCATAAATCTTCGTTTAACTTGCATTCAAAGGGAGACACGCGAGAGCTATGTAGCCGCGCTTCGTCACGGATAACAACGCGCGGTCTTCATTAAACTTAACCTAACCTCTCTTTGCGTGCCGAGCACCCATTAAGCGCGAGCGCGGCTGACTCTGGCCTACGACTAATTTGTACTGTAAATGAGATCCATGCGATCGTTACCCCGTCGGTTCAACGTCGAAGCCGGCTTTTCGCACACGGGGCGTGCCTGTTTATATTTCGTCTCTATCTGTGACGTATAAACCAAAAATTCAAATTTAATTATTATTCGTTTCATATTTGTACTTTGACTTATTAATTTATAGTTTACTTACTTAATTCAATTTTATTTTAAATTTTGCAAAAAGTAGAATTGTAAATTTTAAAATATTTTTGTTCGGTAATAGAAGAACTGTTGATTCGAGGTATTGTTTCATATTTTTATTTATTTGTTGTTTTTTTCTTGTGAAACAAAAATTAAAGGCCTTGTAACTCAAACATGATAAGCGAAAAAAACACAATAAGGAAAAGATTACAACTATTGATTTTATTTACTCAAACAGATCAATACAACTAGTCTTTTTACTTAAATTCGGTTATGGGTATTTTGTATTTTCACACTTCAAATCTGCTTAATCCTACAAGGGTCCAGCTACCATATGCTGGCATTAACATTCTGTTGTTGTAGCACACAATGCTCGAATAAATGAAAATCTTCTAGACTAATATCTAGATTAATAGGCTGACGTCTCACTTTCTGAAACGTTGAAATGACACTTGGTGAAACCCTAAAATGTAATAAGATTTAAGGCGATTTTATGAAATCAATTGAATCTAATATTTCCAATTCAGTAAACTTTTGTGACAGTTCTCAAAGTAATAGTATACGGATTTAGTATAGCTACAAGTAATATGTTTTATTCAATTAACCTTTTAATCAATATAACCCTTTTTTCTATTGTTATGGAAATTGTAAAAAAAAATAATTGTTGGATACAACTGCATATTAACAAGCAAATGCACTCAAATAAAAAAATTCATATGAATTTATTGAATTTCATTGCGCTTTAAAACATTTATCTTTTTATTTGAAAATGAAAAAAAAATACTATGACGATTTAGCAAATTAAACGATAAAAAAATTATTATAAATAAATAAAAAAAATAATTCTTATTAAGGATAACTTTTTTATGCATTTTAAGTCAAGTTATTAAAAATTTATACGATTGTTTTTATTGTGGAAGTTTATTGGTGTGAGCAAGTGTAAAATAATTAATGCAGGACAATGTATTGCAATAAACTATGATTCTCGAATAAATGGCGTAAATCGAATAACATAGTACAAATTGAGTAGAAACATGCTCATTGTCCAGATATTGGCATTATTATTTTACAAACATGTATATGGTAAAGCGTGATCGCATTTGTATCACGCATTTTTTTTAATTAATTTTTCCGTACGATTAGTTCACGCACATGAAATGACCAAATATATGTCTATATATATCCAATCCATTAAAATTCGCAGAATAAATAATTGCTTTTCTGTTATTTCAATTTACAAGCAAAAATATGAAAAATACTTGATGTTATATATTCGGTGTGCCACGAAATATTGATGTCCAACCGTGTCGTAATGCAATACTATTTTCTATTTATTATTTAATAGATTGGTTTGATTCATGAATTCATTATAAAACTTTCAGTTATAATGTAGATGTATCGAGTAATCGGGCATTTTATCTTTTATCACACGATTTACATATGGTATATATAACTAATTTATTTCTTACAAATAGACCCTCATTAGCAAAGATGCATATATAATTCAGATCATTTGGAGAAAATAAAACGAGTTGAAAGACTGGAATATATCATCTGATCAACGGCGAAGCAAAGATCCAAATCAAGCCCCAAGTTTCGCTGCAAAAAAAGACAATGAAATTGCAGCTCGTAAAATTGAAGGACAAGCCATATTTCAAAAACTCGTTAAAACAAACAAAAATTAATCTCATTTTTATTAACACACGAGACCAAATTTGCCGCAAAATAAACTACTCATACAGTATGTTTAATATTTTGATTAAGTTACAAGAAATGAAATTTGTCGGTTTCGCAAAACGCTGCTCTTTAATAATTATTAATTCATTTGAAACAACTAAATTATCTAATCCCATATTATAGTGGCTATTCTGAAAGAAGGGCTTTGTGCGGGTAATTGAGTCGTCTTTCGTAGAACCGTAAAATATGTAGTCGCCACTTCAGAAGAGATTTTAAAAGGATAAAAATTTCTGAGAATATATAATATAGACGGTTCCTCGCCCGCGTTACCAAGACAACTTTTTCACTCACGTGACACGCCGTTTCGCGATTTTATCAGCCTTCGAATTATATGAATAAGTCATTCCCAGTTTTCTGTTCTTAATAAAGACATTACGTTGCCTTGCAATTAACCGCGCTCAACTTTATGACTTTTTATTCTTCAGACAATAAATTTTAACTCTTTGATGAATACGGTCGGAATATAAAGTACAAAATTGCGCAAATTTGTAAAAAAAAAAGAAAAAATGCGCTACGTTAATGGAAATTTTCATTGCAGTATTATTTTTACTCAAATTATTTCATCTACTAAATGTATGCAAAAATGTGTTTTTGGATAAAATATTTAAATTAATTTAATTTAATTTTAATACAATTTACAACATGTAAATTAAAATTAAAAGCATAAAATACAAAAATGATTCTGAATAATATGTCGTATTAAATGAAATATTAAATGAATTAAAGTATATATTCGACATAAAGCGAGGCAAGTATGAGATTTTGGACAGGATTTAGAAGAATGATTGTGGAGATTGAAACGACTTTTGATGTCTGCAAAATGGATTAATCGTGCGAAGAGCGAAAATAAGGCTTTCAGTCGCGCTTAATACGGCGCTGGATTACGATGTGTATCGCGTGATACATTTTGTTCGGGGGTGCAACGTAAAAGCATCGCGCGTTGCGGAAGTTGCAGTTGGGCGTTACGCACCAGCTCGGCCGCTGAGGGCTTCTCCTTCTCCCCGCGCCACAATGTATGTGCAAAAATGTGTGTACATCGTATATCGTCTAGTTTTCACAGCCGCTGTACTTTTCAATTTTCCAAGCCTCCTAAATGAATACTAAAACACACTCAACTCAACACATGCACACGCACAAAACCCATTTCAACCGCTGGCAAAACAAAAATCTGCACACGTGAAATGCAATCAAACGTATTCATAATGCCCGGGCATAATTTTGTCAGCAACTCAGGTGCATTAACTTCAATTGTTATTTCAAACATGAACAAATTGCAATCGCGTTTATCTCAGCAAACGAGTGCCTTATTTTTATTCAAATTGAAATTCCACCATTGGCGCCAGTTTTCTGTCAACACAAGAAATAATAACTTTACCGCTTGTTTTTACTAAAAAAAAAGAAAAAAAAATGAATATCGTTTTCGTGCAAATAGCTTGCAAATTTCATTTACCGTTGCAACTTTGAACAGAGTATGAGTGACGATTACGTGATTTTGCATGCTCAACGCAACAACAACAAATTTGTTTTGCTTTCTTTGACAACGTCAAATTGAGTTTTATCAAAGTTACCTTAAATACAAAGAATGTTTATGCATGAAAGACAATCTTTTTCAAGACATTCATTGATTAGTTTAACGAATTCTTTTTGTTACAATATATACGCATCTTCTGTCTTGTGCATTAAAATATCTCAAACAGATAAGACTTTTTCGTTTTCTTTCGCCACAATTTCTTCTTCTTTTACTTAACCTTTTTTTCTCTCTCTCTTGTTATTACCATAATTATTATAATGACAAAATTGAAATTCAGAAATGTCATCTTAAAATTTGACAAATTATGATGAAAACATAAGTATTGCAGAAGTTTACAAGTTTGCAGTTGATCTGTCAGCTTGCAAAATCTCTGACAGACATTGGCAACGCGTGAGTGCACATTGTCGGCAAAGTATTGGCGCTTGTTGTCGTGTGCACACTTTCGAAGAACTTGGATCAAAATTTGATGCCAGTCTCTCTTTCCCATCGCTCTTTACTATTCGAATCACGCGTCACTCCGGTATGCGTCACGCGCAATGATAATCTCCTTTTACATGGACGCACTCGTTCTCGCTCGAGATATTAATGCAAATTCTCATAAATCTCGGCAACGACGACGCACTTTTAATTTTTGACAGACTGCGAAAATACATTGGAAAAAAAAATGAACTAAAGGAGCAGTCGTTGGGTGTGCTTCTCTTTCCCGCCCCTCTCTTACTTCCCCTCTCTCTCTCTCTTTGTCTCTCTTACTTTTTTTCTCTCACTCTCTCGGCGCGCGTAACTTTTTCGTGCTTTTTTTTCATCGTGCCTGGCTGCGACGCCGTCCTTAATTGATGTCGGAAATGAAATTTATGCACACAAAATGAATTTCAAATTGTAAAGCAACGTTTCTTAATTGGACGCTAAGTTGTTTAATTGAAAGAATGTTATATTGTTGTTCATTTTGTTGACTTGTAAAATACTCGTAATTTATCACGTGATTTTGTGGAGTTTCGCGTTTGAAATTTGGCGTTATTAGGTCAGGAAAAACGCAAAATTATTGAACAATTTTGATTGAAATAAATCTCTCATGTCAGATCCCTAACGAGGCACGCGTGAATTGTGTCAAATAAATAGCGATTATTTATAATTATAGCGTACTTTATGTGAAATAACTATTATATATAGAATCGCGGTATAAATTGCGGACTTAAGTAGAAGCGGACATCAAAGAAAGTCAACAAAAATACGCGAAACGAGAGCGCCTTTATGCTTGGGCTTTCACTACGTGCTCGCGCGCACTTACAAATAGACGGAAATAAATTTCACGAGTGTCGCCTGGATAAGACAATTTATTTTCAGATATTATAAAGTAGCTATTACGCTTCAGTTGTCATTCGCTCCTTTATTTTACGAATACAATCTGTCCTCGGATTCCACCGAGTATCCCCGAAATCGAGAATCGCACTTAACGAATGACCGATGCCGAAAGTTCATCCACACTTCAAGCATCGGCCAACGACAAACCCGGAAAACTTTTTTTTTTCTTCTTCTTTTCGGTAAATATTAGTTTTATACAGTGCAGTTGGAGTGTGCAGTTGCAAATGGAGTTGCCAACTTTTATTATTCGATCCTAAGATGCTCATAAGATTTAATGATATTCCGCGGGTCAATATAATAAAAGGTGGCAACTTTGGGCTCAAAAACTTTTCAACCCATTCGCTCGCTGACTTCGGCAATATCAACGAATTTTTACAAGTCCCGCGTGGAATTAGCATCATTTCCACGAAAATCGACGGTGACAAGAAAATATGTGATTAAGAAAAGGAAAATTCTTGCAAATTTACATTGGACTTCTTTTTTCATTTTGAACAAATCTCATAAATTAGTATGCTTAAATATTCTTTTTTTGTTCATTCAAACAAGTATTTCTTAATTAAAAGTAAATATTATATTAAATATAAAAGAAAATAAAAGTCTACGAAAAGTTTGTTCTTATTATTTCTGTAGGTTTTTCAGTGGTTAAGATATTTGATCTAAACTGTGTAACAGTTAATAACTGGATGAAGCTTTTTAAAAGTCGAGTATTTTGAGCGGTCGGAGGGTAAAGCCAAATCACTTGCAAATAGTAGACGAAAGCGTCCATTTCCGCGACGTTCAAATAGATGTGAGCGTCGTGCAGCTGTGACGCGTAAAACGGCGCTTTCGAAAGCTAATCGAAAGCACGGTCTCTCGACTTGTGCGGAGCCGCTAGACGCGATACCGTTTTTGCGCAGGCGTTCGAAAGTGCAGCTGGTTCTAAGAGCTATAAACGTCGAATAGGAAATGCCTAGGTAGTAATTAGCGGTGCAGCACATTCGTGGGGTCTGTATGTTAATGAGCAACGACGCAACGCAACGACTGACTCACATTTCATTGTTGCCTAACCCACAATTAGGAGCAAGATAGGCAAATCAGCTGCTCCGTGAGCGCCGAGAGCATCTTCGAGGCGCGCTCTCGACGTTTTACAATTGTGCAATGCTATTTCACTAAGAACTTTCAAAACCCTGGACGTGATTTCTTCTAGTAATCGTTTAACATTTTTATTCTTCAACAACCGCGATTCGATCTAAATTCTAATACGAGTGTATGAGATTCAAATGAAATGGTATATTATCCTGTTTAGATGTATACAATAGAAATACATCTAAATACATTATACACTGCAAGAGGCAATACATTAAAGTTTACTCTATTTAAACTTACTTTGAAAGTACTGTATATATTATACTGCAAAAAGTAATAATTTATAAAAATATAAACTCGATATTAATGCAAGAATGTGTATCAAAATGTGTATATTGATTTTGATCTAAACGAAAACGCATTTTCACACAGAAATTGAGATCACAGCTGATATAATCGATATGACTTGATATTACACTGAGACAAACGACTGTTAAAAGGCAATATTTCGGTCTTTGAAATCAGATTTCAAACTTTTCTTTTCATCGCTTCAAAGTACGTCGTTACTGTGAAAATAGAGTTGCAAAACATTTTTCCAACCGATAGGCGGCCACGGATATATGGCTCGGCGGCGAAAAATATGATCATTAAGCCGGCGCGTTCGATAGGAAAATGAGAATGCGAGGGAAATAAGACCGGATAACTGATGGCACATATGTTAATTTCACGCGGTAAAATGCGTTGAATGTGTTTTACGCCGAACCTGGGAATTTTTCCGAACGACGAGTTTTAAGATAAGTAAATTGTTATTTACGCTATCTTCGGCTCGTATTGTTCACAATCTTTAACGACACCGTGGCACGAACATAGGTGGCGCGACCCGTGAAACGAAACGACGTGCAAAATTGTCCAACTATGATTTGCATACGCGGCAAATAAATTTCGCGCGAGCATTTTCATTAATTATATCACGTTGACGCTCGCTTATACATTACACATTCAATACGTTATTAACAAGGTTATTGCATCCAATTATCGAGGGATTTTTCGTTGTTGCATTGGATAAAAAAAAGTGTTGAAGGTTTATGTATTTTTATACAAACTATAATCAAATATAGCAGACGATGTGTAAAAATTTCGCCGCTACAAACAAACACAAAGTAAAATGCCATTTTTATTATTAACTTTACTCTTTTTTTTCGTTCACGGTCGATTTAGAAAGCATCATATTTGATCAAAAAGCTTTGTTAAACAAAAACACAACTACCAATGAGATTCTCATGGGGCCGTAAGGGGAAAAAAGTGTGCAAAAAAAGCATCGTTAAAGTCGCGCAGACAATTTACATCGCGCCACGCTCGGGCTTTTCATTAAAATTGTAAATGTATGCATTATGCGACAGAGAAGAGGAGCGCAAACAAGTAAGACGAACCGAAAGGTATGACATAATCGTCGCGAGAGCGCACGCGGTGACGAAAAATTGTTCTATAGAGACGTATATATCTGTTGGCGTAATTTAGCCGCGTACAAAAATATTCGCAATTTGACACACGTGTTGTTCGGGGCTTTACAACGTCGAGTATATATAATCGATAAGCGCTTTGACATGATCCGACGGTCTCGTATTAATCAACAAACAATGAATGAATATGCATATTAATTAATGACCGAACGAGAGGGGTGCCGGCAATAATCGACGATATCTAAGCACGACCGCATCATCATTATCGTCATCATCATCATCATCATTAAGTATCGTATATACATACATTTGACGTCGCGCGATATTTAGCGGAAGGTGTAAGGAAGGTGGAGAACTGGTGATAAATTAAAACTTTCGGGATGCGCTCAAATTTACATTTTTCACCATTATTTCGTTTTATTTTCGAATTTTAAATTATGAAAGATTAATTCTTTTCCTGTCGTTTATCTTTAATGATAAATATACATTACTTTGCTTAACATGAAGTATTGTTTTGTTTTTTATATCATTTATCACTTGTACACAATTACCGCGAAATTAGTATACTCAAATTTGTGTCTTTAATTATGTTCATTTTTTATGGTAAAGTTACTTATAATTATTATGACAGACATTTGTATCGTCATTCATTCTTTTTATTAATTATCTTTTACCAAATGAAACAAAATCAAAATTCTTAGTTATTAAGATTCGACATTTTGTATTGTTTAATTCATTACAAGTATCATTACAATATATGTTACGTTGAATCTAATATGACCTTGTAGTTTGTAAGTCTGAACTTTATGAGAAACGCATATTGAGTACGAGTTCGGAAGACAAGGAGTGAGGTGGATTATTACACCTTCTCTCTATCGCGAGAACAGTACGAAAGAAGCAGAAGGTACAGATTGCGTATGGAGAAGGAGTCGACGAGAGTGATCATACATATTCATGGTGCGCCGCGAGCGCGCGATGCCGCATGTGCAATTCTTAAGAGTGCGCGCTTAAATTATTTTGCAAATCATTCCTATATCTTCGTAGTGCTCATCATATGCGTAAGGTGCAGAATCGTGTTGCGATTTGCCTATTAAATTTATAAAACTCCTCAATTCAATGTGTATAAATAGTTTAATTAAGTTTAAATAAAATTTGCTATATTTATTACGCATACAGTGAAGCAACTGTGAACTTATATATTAACTAAAATGAAATTTCCGTTAATTAAATAAAAGCTCTATTTTAATTTTAACATAAATATGAAAATTTACAATATCAGTTAGAATTTGTCGGTGAAGTGTTTAAAGATGGTAATAAATTGGCCAATGTACAATGAAATAATAATCGAATTTAAATATCAAATTATTATTTAGTCTAAGTTGAAAATGAATGAATTAATGAGAGCTACATTACTTCATTATATACAACTTATCTCGGTGAAGATCAAACGTTTAATTACAACCAAAGTGAATCGTTTGCCCACACACACCCACGAGCCTTTCTTTGTTCAAATAGATCATTATTTTAATCAGCCGAGATGGTAAAGCGAAGTGGATTATTTCTAAGAGCAAAGTGGCCGTGTGGTAATGCTTTCGTGTCCACGATCCCTTCCCCCTTCCCCCCGTTCTCATTCGCGTTGCGTTCGCGCGCTTTATCGTGCGAACCGGCGTGTGTACCAAAAAGCCACCTAACCCCAGGAATTCGCTCATTTGCGCGTACGCCGACAAAAATGCGCGCGTAAACTTTTCCGCTTTGACGGCTGTGTGTTGGCGGAGAGCGTAATTTTCCGCGCAGTTCAATTTTGCAGAGTACTTTTTAGCGTTCGGTGGGTTTGCGTGTGTTGCACGATTGGTCATGACTCAATTGCACACTTTGCATCTCTACAGCTAACTTTCAATTCCCTCTCGACGAAAAAAAAGGAAAAGAAACAGAATAATGAAAAAAAAGGAGTTAAAAGAAAGGATAAGAAAAAAATAATTCGCCGAGGAATAAAATGCCAGCGCCGCAGTTAGGAGCCCAGCAAAATAGTTGTCAGCCGCAGAGACCGAAATTTTTGAAATTGTTTCGCATAAAGAGGGGCAATAAACTCGCTTGCTTATTGTCCCGTGCGCCTTTACTATCGTCTTTATTATTTAGCTGTGGCGTTTCGGTCATTTCGTCTCGCGATGCCTGCGAAGTTATTAATCCTCGGGCCCCGTGGGTTCATAAAACCTGCGTTAAAATCCAATAAAAGCAGCGAATGCAATTTTCAATTGTATCATCGCGTTTGTCGAATTTACGGTTTAATCTAACGCGATGCCCCGCCTTCCGCTCGCGCCGAGAATACCTCCTCATCTTTTGGGGTGCAAATTCAATTGTACGCGCACGGCGCTTCCGCAAAATACCGCCAACATCTCTAACCGTGGACTTGGATGCAATCCACTTAAGTCTAATGTGTCTGAAAAGCCCCCGCGCCAACGAGAGCCCACGAAAGAATCTTTTGGCGTCAAAAGGAGCCGTTCGGGCACGCCTCGCACCGAGCCAAACGCTTCTCATCCACTTGCCTCGCACTTTACGCCAATATTTTCTAAACGCCAGTGTTCGCAATCTCGCGACTAATTTTTCAGCGGATTTTGCAGTTGTATTATGTGCACTGCATTGCACATAACAACTGTCGCAGACGCATCTGTTGCCATTTTTATTTTGTTTGCTTTCTTTTTTTTTTTTTTTTTTTTTTTTTTTTTTTTTTTTTTTTTTTTTTTTTTTATTTATTTTATTTTTATTTTTTTTTGTTTCGTCCTATTTTCGACCGATTTATCACAGCAAAGCAGCGAATCCGCGCGCATGGCCAAGCTCGACCTGTTTCGATGATTAAACCGCAGAGCATATTGGATTTGGCGGTGAAAATTGGATTCACACGAACAAAACGTCCAAGTCTGTTGATCGGTTAATTATCATCCGCGCAAGATTAAACGCCGCAGGTATTTCGCACAAGTGAGTGCAATTTTTTCGACTGATCAGAGTCAATCATCGGATGCGAGTTTAAATATTTAAATACTATTCGAGATAAAAATTGAATTACACGATTTTGAATATAGTACTTTTTTACTTGCTATTTTTTAGTGTCATAGAAATACAAATTTGGGAATACAATTTTATAAAATAACTTTTATTTTCTTACTAAATAAAGTAATTGAAGTATTTTGATGTTTATAAATGTATTACTTATAGTCTCTGTATAATTTAAATATATTTTTATATTTAAAGCTGAGTCAGACTGAACGTAACTTGCGTCAAGCATTTTGCGATGCCAGTAGCAAACAGTTGATAACAACAGTACTGATTGCAACTTGAATGTATATTTAAACTGATTCAACACCAATTTGTTTCCAGCAGAAATTGGTGAAGTTAACAAACATTTCATTCATTTTATTTAACAGTGATGATCGTGGCAAAGCTATTAATAAAATACAGCATTCAACTTTCTGTCTCAATATCACAGTTTGTCGCGTTTCGCAAAGAAATGTAATATTTCCAAAATATTACTTGCAATATAAAATACTTTCATATGCGTAATAAATTAAATGAATACATTCAAAGTAGTATTCTTTTAGGTGATATCCGTTATTTAACAATCAACTCATAACTATTTATTTTGTTTGAAAAATAAATACATACACTCGAGTACCGATAAAACTTTATAAAACAGCATCCGAAGTATATGAAGCATCAACGTTTATATAACAGCGAAAGTACATCATATCAAAAGTGAAATATATTATAATAATAATCTTTTGAAGCCGTTTGCGAATGCACGTCACATTCATGCATTCGACCGTTTTGGCGTCGCTTAATGAGGACAAAATAAATGTCTTTATATATGATATATAAACGAGAACCACTTTTTGTGTAACTTTGCGTAACGCGAGAAGATTTTGGCGATATCATCATTATCATTATTAATAACGTCATTATGATTATCATTATGTAATGTTGTCTTTTAATTGGCCGCGTTCCGCCGTGTGGCGATTTCTTTATGATGAAGTTAGTGTGTGGTAGCGCGCAGCAGACTCATGCATTATGTATGGGCTTATTTACGCATAGAATTCATGATCGGCTAGATGCGTTTCTCATATGTAAGGTAGCGGTGCGTGCAACCGCCCATCTCTCCATTTATCTCGGCCGCCACGTAAATTGGGATCTATCCCCGCGTGACTCACATCAAATATTCAACGAACGATACACCACGCAATCCAAACGCCGCATAGTTCAATATTTTATTCACACACAAAATACCAGACCAGCGGGACTTCTGCCTTAAACATTTCACACTAAATTCATTATTTATTTTATATTCAGCTAATCAGAAACTTGATTAGCTTGACTAAGAATGTTAAGTTGAACTTTGATCACTGTTACTTCATTGACTATTGTTTTTCGGGAGATTTTGTCTTAAGATCATGTAAACGGCTAATATTTCGTCAACGAAAATAAAAATCAGCGTGGGAATTACGAAGACAAGTTATGCCGTGAAGTTAAAGGGTTTCTTATGGACGTTACGACGTCATGATGATCATATTTATAGGCGCAAAAATGACGTTCTACTTTTTTATCGCTCAACGCGATCACTTTCATTGAACTATATATGAAAATATGCACTGTAAATGGGAAATATTTGAAAAGCAGCTTTTTAAATTTTATATACTACGGAATCTATTATAGTTTATTTATAATGTAAATAAAGTATTATTTATCACACAACTGTTACGCATGAAAGGAAAAGGTTGAAATGACCGTTGAAGAACTCAGCAACGAAACTAATAAATTTGGTTAAAAATGGACGTAAAAATACCTGCGATAACAATTCGATTTTATTGTCCTTAAAATTTCACGACTTCTTCATTCATGTAAAATAACTCGAATGCATTTTACGAATGATTCAATATCAATAAATCCTAACGGCAGGTTACGATTTTTCTATTCAAACTTTATGAAAGCTTTAAACGTCATCGAAAATGAATAACCATGTTGGCGCGTAAACCAACCGAATTACATAATCGAATCGCACAGTAACCGACATTTTGCTTTTACGATAGCTGCTGGCTCTTAACGTATAATACTAGTGCACGTAGGTACGCTATGTACGTACATACATAGCATTTTATATATGATCATCTGCTTAGTCTCTTGCGAGTGCGCCAAGGTTAAGCGTTAATTGACCGAGTGTTGAACACATACCGCGGAATTATTAGCTTTATCGAGTATGAAATTAAGACGTACTGAGATACATGTATATATATATATACATATATATGTATATGTGTGTATATATATATATATATATACTTTTCAGAGTATATGTAATTATGGCTGGCCGATTGTGTATAGCGTGCGCGCATGTCCGCCACGATCTATGCTCTGCAAACCACAAAGTACGCAATCTCTGACCCCTTTGCATCGCGTTTCATCATTGCGTTACTACGGATTTCAAACTACCCAGAACCACCAGGCCACCACCATATCACCCATGTTGCAATTTTGTGCGCAAAATTTTATACCGCAACTTCGCGATCGTACATCATCGTACGCAGATTTATTGGCCAACACACGCGGGCACCGCACGAAGATTCGTGCCAATTGATACCAGGCGCTGAATTGATGTGGACACAGCGCGGATGTTTTATTGTACATGATCGCGTCTGAATAATGCCATTTCACATCACGTGATTATACGTACGAGGCTTGTACGCAATTTGTATTTAAACAACGACAGTGTTTTAAACGCGATTGCGGCATTAATAAAGCTTACGCGCATTGGCTATGCATAAGTAGACCTGCTTCGATGGTAATTTCAGCGTTTCATTGGTTCAAGATTTTACTTGAGCAATCGCTTTAAATGGCTGATTTCCTGGTAGGATGGAAAATGAGCTCATCAGTAAAATTAGACGCTGATCTAATTAACCTAGTTTGACACACAAAAAATGGTGCTTCAAGTTAAGGCAATCGTTAGATGGGTTTACTGTAAATGCTAAAGATGTGTGTATTTTCGACGTTTAAATATAAACTACTACATAATAGATGAGAGTGGAAATTCATTTAGATAGTTTAATTATAATAACGTCGACTATAAATACGCCTCGATAAATTAATGTTCAGTAAATTATTATAATCTAAAGTAATTAGAAAAAGTGTTATTAAAAGATTCTATTTATTAATTTATAAGATATAGGAAATAAGGTATGATGTTTTTAAATCTAAAAAATCTGGCAGGAAAAAACAGAATTAAAAATACATTAACTTTATTGAACGATGTGAAATATTTATTCGAAAAAAAGCCAATCGTGACAACGCAAAAATTGTTCAAATACAAATAAAGTCTATTTTTCAATAAACAATGACGTGAAATAAAACTCGAATAGAATAGCGGTCATTTGGAAAAAAGTAACAATAACGCCAAAATGATTAATAATCAAGCTCGGCGTAAAACTCTAATCCGCGTTGCTTTTTCATCGAACGCGGCCCATTTTATAAATCATCTTTCGCCGTACAATTTCTTTCTCAGAACATTAAACAGTCACACCTCGACAAATCAACTTTTAATCGATCTGCCCGAGTCGAATCGCTCTTACACCTCTCAATCAAAAACCCCAACTATTTCCATGTCCTATGTTCTTCTTTAAGACGAAAAAAAACACACAAATCGTTCCTATCATAATCGTCTTCCCAGCTGAATTCAAAACCGAATAATAGTAAGCATGAATCTGCAAAAATCGGTAACAAAAAGTATCGGAAATTCGGTGGTTTGGTGCTTTCGCTCTTTCAATTTTTGTTTTTTTCATACAAATACAATTTGCGGCTAATCAGAAGATTCTAAGTTCGAATGAACAAAAGCGAAAGCGAATAACGAACGACAAAACACGAGGATGAAAAATCGCGCAACAATGACACAATGCCGAAGTCAAGTTGGTCCGTGTTAGACTCACTTTCGCGAGAGCGTGCGCACTTTATATTCGCACATACATTCACACACGCAAAATCGGCGCACAAACGACGTTCGGCTTTCTCACGACGGCAGAAGCGGCGTTTTCACGCGAGACAAGGACGGCGTGCGATCGTCCTCGTCGTGCAACGTGTGGGACGAGATCGTCCTCGTTTTGCGCCCGATGGTCCGCTAGCCGCTGGTGCATACCGGTCAGCCGCTCGATTTCCTCGTATAACCGATTACCTTAGACTTCCTTATTATGCCTTCTTCGCTTCGAGAAGGCCGCTATATGTACGCGAAATCTTCCTTTACACGATGCACGCCTTCCCGCGGGTACCGGCTATGCCGTTCAACACATCTAGAGAAACAAGCTACGAATACAAATATACGTTCGTGCAAAAGTCACAAAACTAACTGTTATTTCGAAAAAAAAAGCCGTAAATTTTCCGCTGACGATCCCAAGATGCATTTCCCCAGTGTCTTCATAAATTCTAAGCTTCTGTTTTCAAACACGATATTCCGTATGTTTTTTTGGCTCGACGGTTTCGTTAAAACCATTTTTACTCTCTCATGGTTATTATGTGATTGTGAAAAATTGTGACGTTATATTATGTTTGTTTAATAACATGCTGGTTTTTGTAGAAAAATGTTATAATTCATGTGCGAAATATTTCTGCATGAAACTTCCTTTTGTGAAGTAGCTTTAATTTATGATTCTACGGAAATAAGTTTTGCCAAAGTTTCGAAAAGCCTTTTAATCTAACGTGGCGAACCGTAGCAAATTATCATTGGACATGGATTGCCATGAATGCCCGAAGTAGTACATTCGTATTTGTTGTACATAACGCCATTTCCACAGTTCATGTTACAAATTTAATATGTTGTTTTAAAGTCGCGCAAAGCTATTGTAATATAATTGTAATTTTTTAGCGTTGCAAAAATTGGCAAAACTTATGAAAAGCTACTAAAATAACCGAGAAAAGAAACGTTATGTTCACTGTTAAAATTTTTTTAAAAATCAACTGTATTTTAAGTTGAATAAATCATATATTAGTTAAATTAACTAAAATCCGTTCAATTCAACTGATAGTCGAGTTGATTTAACTAGATTTAACGTGATATTACTTTTCATTTTTAACAGTGTTTGTTTAATTCACCAATAAATTATAAAAAAAGTATTCCTCATGTTTCTTATGTTATGATTGGCAATTAAAGGAAAGTAATAATTAAAGATTTCGCTTGTAAGTTAAATACGCATCTGTCATTGTAACATATGTACCTATGAATTAATTTTTAATCAAAATTTCGTTGATTTGATTTTAATCTTTACCAGATGTAACTGTTTTAATTATATACGCACGTATTGTCACGACAAAATTGCAATTTCATAACATTACATTACAAATTGTCATATCGCACCGTGAAATTATAAACTCTGGATGCACAATAAATAACATAATCCCGCATTTGTTTCTCTCAAAATTAAATAATGTTAATTACTTTGACAGATATAACAATACAATTTTATATAACGTAATGTTTAAACAGAAATAATAATTAAACCCACTGTAGTGTAACGTCCAATATGCTATATATACAAAAATATTAACTATGTAAATTGGTTAATTTTAATCTAATATTATGAGTATCATTATTCTAACTGTTAGAAAATGTGCAATTATATTTATACTGTTTTATTTCAGATTATTTTTCTGAATAAGTTCAGTAGTTTTAGTATATAAAGAAAAATGGTACATATTAAATTATTTACACGACTTGTCTTTATTTTAATAATTAAAATAAAGACAGGTCGTGTTTATAATTTAAGCTCACCTTTTATATCATTGTATAAATCTTTTAATATTAACAAACAGTAAATATAATATTGTTTAATGTTATGTTGATTAATTTTAGAATTTACAGTTTTTGAATTAACAACTAACATAAATGATCATTTTTACTGAATGTAGTATCAGTTAATTCAACTGAAATTCAAATTAAATAACACATAAAATTTTCATTGCATTATATTTATAAAAAATTAACACTTATCTTATAATTTATTTGATATCAAAACATGAATAAATTCCATTAGCAGCCAACTTAGATATACAACTAATATTGCAGAATATCGATTTTCACTACTGTTCCGTAATTGTGTATCGCTAAACTTCTCAACATTTCAAGTTTAAGCGTTTAAATCGTCGAAAGACTTTTGCTCAATAGTATACCTACACTCCTACGCATACATGGCCGCGGTTTACCAACCCAAGACATACAGTTTTTCCCAGTAGGAAAAAAGAAACAAGTAATAAGATATTGCGTATGTTGCTTTGATTAAGTTGCGGAGATATTCGGGAGATACTACATGAATGAAGGAATGAGAAAAAGGATATTGTTTTATATGTGGTTATGTAATTTTATGCCCAACTCACGAGTGCGTTTATATACTGGATAAAATTGCAGAGGGTTGTTGATGCTCACGCAGAGGTAAGACGTGATAGCGCCCTCTGTTATGATGGATGTTGGTTCGTAAATCAGATATTGATCGTGATTAAATATTGTAAATGATCTTTTTTTTAAGAAATTCAATGAGACGGGATTTGTACGGTACATCGATATTTCATATTAACATCATCTGCGCTGCTACTCTATGAAATAACGTTAAATAATTAATTTATGAAATGAAAAAAGCTGCGAAGGATTGAATTGTAAATTTAAAGCCCTTGACAAATTGATGGTCTATGGAAATGGCCTGTGTTTCATTTTACAGATTTTTTTACATACATTAACATACATTAAGAATTTTATTGATCGAAAAAATTACACGTGTAATTTCAAGCATACGAAGTCACACAATTGACCGGAAGAATTTATGTGGAAATCATTTCTCATTGCTCGTGACATGTTTCTCCACAGATAATAGATTGTGATGACACGTCTATTAATTATGTAATTTATTGGTCCTCTGCGGCTTTGAAGCCACTTCTTTCCGAAATCGATATATTTCGAAATTTATTTATGTCTTACCAATGCCATGGTATAAGCTTTTCTATTTCCTGTTCACATTCTTAGAACGACAATCGACAAATCCAAAATGATTAGTATAACTTCAACTGACTCCAAAAGTGCATTCTGTATTGTAAATTACATGCAGAACTGTAACAAACATGTAAATAATTTCCTCTAACGTCATATTTGCAAACGAAAATATACGAAACTTATAGCTCAAAAAGTTTTCGGTACTTGTCGTATATCGAAGATTTTTGAGTTTGAACTTTCTTCCGACAGAAATCGACGGATGCATAAATTCAGCGCGAGCAAAATGTATAAACCAAATTTTTGTAAAACGTGAACTGACTAGTTGTAGGAGGTACCCTCCTTATAAACCCATTGAAAGTCACATTTTCCGCTGCATATACAAGTATCTACATACAAATGGGTGCCCGTTAAAAAAGTCTCTCGAGCAGAAATATATACGAGGCTTAGGTTTAAAGAAAACTCGAAAAATTTGTATGTTTGCGAACCTCTTCTGCGCACGTAGTGTGCATACGTGTACACACCTTCATTTCTGCATACGTACATATATATATATATATGCATATATATAGTATATACATAAACACGTACGTACAATTGTTTATCATATCGGAAATGTACCCTGGACTGCAGCCGCCGCGTATATAAACACACGTACAGTCACACACGCGTGCACATATATAATACCGACACATTCGTACTCACACGGTACACGGTTATACTATATTACGTACATGGCGGATTACTCCACGGAGCGTTATAACCCCTGAATATGGCGGACGACGACGTGCCTGCTTACCTTTCAGCGCGATTAATGTCGCCGTTGGGTGTTCGTCGTTTTCGCATGCGACATGCCACGAACAAAAGTCCTATCTCGTCCATCAAATCCCGCCACTAATTCAAGTCAGTTCACCGTCATAACGACGCCCTTCGTAATTCGATTGCCGGATACGATGATTCGCGTATTTCGGTTCTACAACCTGCTTTAATCAGTTGACGCTTGACCTTCCAACAATGTTCGGTTTCAACGTCCAACTGAATTAATCAAAATTGCAATTATCATAAGTTCGCGTATACCTATTCAACATTTATACAAACATATATAGAAATTGTTATTTAAATAAAGATAAAATTATATATCAAATATTTTAATTGAAAATTTATCATTAATTTAAGAGTATAGAAAAGGTTCAATTTATTTATTGAGTTTATATGATTTATGAAAGTAGTAAGAGAAATTAAAGACAATTTTCATTGGTTATGTAAATATCATTTATAATTAGAAATGGATAAACTGTTCAAGCGTGTATAATAAAGTGATTAAGTTAGAAATCGTAACCTGCGTAACCTATCATAAATAAACAGAAATTAAACTTAAACGATGATTATTTGTCATTAATTTTACACGGCACAATCATTAATATTCATATCTCATGACAAGTACAATGGTAGATTAGATTTGATAACGCATTAGTATTACATTAAAATCAAAATTTTGAAGTGAAAATAATAAAATGGGAAATTAATTAGCATCGAATCGAATATAACAAAAGATCTTAATAACACATCAGAATTGAGTAACTGCACCATCACAATCAAGCAAGAACAAAATTCTCCTCGACTCTTCTAATTGGACGTCCTTTCAAGGAACAACGAGAATTCAATTATAATCCAAATAGCGAAAGTGCAATGCTGTTAAATAATAAAAGCAAAGTGAATTCAATTGTGCAATTTTCCGTTCCAACGACATTTACATGACACAACAATATCCGTTTATCAGTGTTAATAAGTCGATGCTGATGCATCCCAGATCTTATATTACTTTGTAATGACTTTGAATATTTAGTTTTACAATGAAATCAAATATTTAAATATAAAGTTTCAAGTAAATAATGCTAACTATTTAAATGTACAGTGTTTTTAATAGATTTGTATAAATATTTGAACTAAATTAAGTTTCCATTTTAATAATTGTTATTACATTTGAATAACGACTGAAATTGCTGCAATTTGAATAATGATACTTTACTCGGCATATAAATTAATAGAAAACTTTATGATTCATTATTTTATTACAAAACAACGAAAATAGATTTTACAATTGTTCTGATTTATGCTCTGAATTTATTTTCAATGTGACATATTTTCTTGCACAAAAGTGATTCCCGAGAAAACAAAATACTATTAAAAAGTATATACTTACAAAAATATCCTAACGAAATCGTTAACAAGATAAAGAAAAGTTTATTCGCAAATGATTTCAATAAATATCTAAAACGCGTCGTTGACGATTCGAAACGAGAAACATTGCACTTTTCCAGGAAATAAACGGAAAGATCATTTGGATAGATTATACAGTGCAATAGATTGAATTGTCACAAAGCGAACTTTAACGAGATTGCATAATACGTACGAATCTTATAAACAGAAAGCATTTTCAAGACGAATTTTGCGTTCTACTTAATGCCCAAGTATCTTGTAAATCGTTTATGATAATGCATCGTTGAGGTATTATAAGATGCGTTACATGTATGTATGCGGATATATATACGCGGGAAAATTGGCGCGGCGGCCGGTTATATGCGCGATGCTTTGGACGATTATCGGCCGTCTTGGCGCACGACGCCGCGAACTTATAACCAACAGACCGGCAGAATCCGTTATCGGCGGTCCTCGGGACCTACCTAATTCCCATGCAAATCAGCCAATTTATTCGGTAGACGGCCACCGATTAGGTTAACGCCGTTCCTTCTTTCTATTAACGCATATCGGCTTTATCGTAAATCGACGCGGACGGAATCTCAAAAGAGAAACGGCATTGCAGTTTTGCCTCGTTTTCGTAGCTCCTTGCCTTTCGCTTCTTAACATTCATAAATATACAACGGTCGAAGCATTATATCCCAAGATATTTACTATTTTTTGTATAAATTCAAACATTAATTTTTAATCACGGCAGAATGGAAAAACCAATTAACATAAATTTTATTTGTACCGTATTGAAATCTTTATGCGCATTTCTGCAGGGATACAACATATAGCTACTAACGTTTAATCTGCTGCTTTACTGTGTTCATTTTACTAAGCGCATGTCATAGCACGGGATTTTATTGTTAGTTTAGTCAAATAGTGTATAAAAAATGAAGGAAATAAAGTTGCCTTTTTTCATTCACTTTTACTGTTAATGACGATATTTTACTATAAATGAATGCTATTTTTATTATCCCTTTGAATTAATATGGTATAACTTTTAACGCACGTTTTATATCGAACATTTCATGATTGTTTAATTAAAATAACGAAAGCTTTTAATCATCGCTTATTATTAGCATTTTATATGCAAAGTTAAATATTCCGTATTACACTTAAATATAACAATTTTTACCGTTGCTTACTATAAAGACAAGTTTATTTTACAAAATATTTTTCTCATTAAGTTTTTTCACTATTTTGTTTCAATATTTATCTTAGTCAAACATTAAATAACAAAATAAAAATCACTATCGCTTTTGTCAACATAAATAATCAAATATAAATGAAGAAAAAAAACCAAATCTCAGTTAAAAAAAAATCTTGTTTTATAGGCATTTATAATTAACAGAAATAAATTGAGCTTCGTCTTATTTTACCACATACATTGACAAATTTTACTTTTTCATTTCCGAATCAAATACAAAAATTGTGCGGTTAAAAATGTTAACAAATTATTCATGCTGCAGTTCCTCTCTGCGTGACGCGCTTGCTCATTAGTCATAATAACCGTCGGTCGCGTGTGAACAAAAAAAAAAGGACTTAACATTGGCAAATGAAAATGGAAAAAAGGAAATGAAAGTTGCCGAAAAAAAAGAACGTCTGGACAGTTGATTTATGCGAATAAAATGAATTTGACAAATCGTGTAAATCGTTTGACTAACTGTTGGTTGCGCTTGCGCAAAACGCCAACGTCGAAATAACCCTGAAACATTCACGTGGCGCGTGAAGAAATTTGGCGTCAGGAGCCACACGTTCCGCGCAGAATAAATTGGCGGAAACGCCGTGACTTATACGAGCCGTTTAACGAGTTAATCGAAAGCAGAGGAGAGCGGCTACCCATTGACGTCACGGGAACTCGCGCGCGGAGAACGTTTGACTTATCTGCCGAAACGCTTTACAAGTACAAGAAGCGCTTGGTTAAAAGAATGGACACAGTTAACTGAAAATAGAAGCAGAGATGACAAAACGCAAACACCAATGCGAAAGTTCGTTCAAAGATATAAATGAGTTAGAAATTAATCTCGTATCCACTAATCATATTTAAATAGTTCATTAACTGGGATAATTATATAATTAATATTGTAACTAGTTAATGGTATGATCCTGCATTTAGATATAGAATTAAATTTACGAACAATGTGAAACACTTATGAGTGAAAATTTATCAGGCAATGTAATAATGTCGTATATTAAAATGCTCTTTTTAATGTTTATTTTTGGGTTCGTTATATTTTAATTAAAAATCTATTTTCATCTTTATACTTCTTTATTAAACTGAAGTTTCAAAATTGTTTGAAATGAAAAAAGTAATATCTTATTTCTCCTGTCAATTAACATCTTGAAAAATCCCAAATACTCTTTTGGAAAAGTTTAATCAAAAACAATAGTAAAGCAGTATTATGTAAGCGACAATATAAACCAGCAACATAAATCCCGCATGCTCGTTGACATTACTTCTGAGTTTATTAAAACGGAAAATCTGCGGAACGTTGCTCGTAAGACGTTCGAGTTTATTAAAGACGTATCGAAGTATCTGTCATCGGTGACTTTAATATAAAGTAATAAAAGTTGCTATTCTTCTTAACTAAGCCGCTTTGAGATATTTATCATGCGTTTTAATAAAGTTATCGTATCGCGTATTAACACGCCAGTCGGCGCGACATATGCTGTTCTCATAAATATTAATACGCAATTAATGTAACGATGTCGATTTTTGAAAACGTTTTAATAAATTTCGTCAAAAATATTTGGCGTTCTCAGAATAAAGCAGCAACACACACACAGAGAAAAAAGCGAAAGAAAAAAGAAGGATAAAACAGGTTGAAATTATGTTGTTTTCGGTATCGAAGACGTCCGCTTAATTTAGCAATTCAGGATCATTCTTGTTCTCTTCTAGCGTTCATTCGGAGCGGAAAAAAGGTCCGCTTTGGGAGATCGAATGTACATCAAATTTGAATTTATGTACAGTTAAGGTGAGCCTATCAGCGCGAGCCACCGTACCGATGTGATACCGACAAAGTTCGAATCATTATGTCCGTCCATCAGCCCACGCATTCTTTCCACTTCGTGTGCCTACCTAAGCCAAGCTCTTTCGTCCCAACCTTCAAACTCCCTCTCTTTCCTTTTTATTCTTTCTCTCTCTCTCTCTCTCTCTTCTCGTCCTTCTCTCGGCTTTTCTTTTCGTCTTTCTTTTTTATGTTGCTCGCCAGTGAACTGGGTCCCGATGCAACGGCCGAGGTGGTCCCGACTCTGCTGGTGGCCTGCTCGCACTTACACAGCCGATCACACATTCGATCTCGGATCGAGTCGCGAGTCTCGCAGACGACCTCGGCGTCACCCGCGACGTCGCCACGTATACAATGCAACACGCTTCGAAATCTTGTTCGGCTTTCAGCCTCATCCTGCTAAACTCTATTCATACAAATCTACGCTAATATTTATTCGCTTAAACCATCTTGCAAATCATAAAATGACATTGAGTCAAGGTCTTTACATAGGTGCATTTTTTTCGCTAAACAAAATACAGACAAGAAATTTGTATCCGTGTTCATAAATCTTGATTGGCAATGTTTAGCATGTTTCCAGCTGTAGTTTAGACAATTTTCTTTTTTGTTTTTTCAATTTATGAAGACAAATTTTGATTGCAGATTTAATATGAGATATAAATATTTGTATGAAATCGTGATAAAGTAATTTTAGTACACATTTGTTGAGTTAAAACTTTAGTCGATCAGCTTTTTTAATTGCATTTTTATATTGAAATAAAGAGTTTCTGTAAAGTTTGAATATATTCCAAACTGTTGAAAGTGATATTTTTCAATTATTCTAACGAATAAAATGTTTATATTACCTGTATCGCATAATGGATATAAAAAACTAACTTTTATCGAAAAGATGTTTCTATACTCGGAAATTTAATTTATATGATAGAATAAAATCTTATTTTTCTCGGGATATGATATATCTGAATAAACCATTTTTATCAGTGTAATAATTTCAATTAATTTTCCGTGAGAATACAACATTCGACTGCGAATTCATATATTTTGGATGATGAGTCGCGTGACCTTTGCAAATAATTAATCCCCCAAAAAGGCGCGTCAGTTCTGGAAACTAGGTGTGTTCTTCAAATCAATATAGAACTTATTGACATTTAAACAAATCATGAGTTTTGCAACATTCTCTTCGCAGAAATTAATTTGAATAATGACACAAAAGACATGAGAGCGTAATCTCTTTACGAGAATAATCATTATAAATATATTGTAAAATAAAATGAATATCAAACAATATCAATGATGTTGCGAAAAATTGATACAATCATTTTTTGTTAAATTATACTTTGGCAACTGAATGACTAATATGCAAATCAGTAATAACAAGTTGCGACGGAGCTAAATAAGTCAACGTTTTTCTTAAATGATATTACAAGTTGAAATGCGTCTATTTTTACTTTAAAATTAATGTAATTACGGAAAGTAAAACGAGCCATTCAAAGCGACAATCGTTACAGTCAACTTTCAAAACAAAATGGTCGTAATTCTGCAAAGTTGCAAGTATAAATTACCTCTGGATGTCAAATACCGTCAAACTATATACACTCACACATACACTCATAAATACTTCGAAGCAAAACATAAGTCCCAAGAATTCTTGAAACATTTCTTCAGTCGGTGTATTAACAGACCAAAAAAGACGTCATTTCTCTGTCCCGTTTTATGTCTCTGTCTCTTTTTCTCCTGGACAAAAGTTATTTTCAGCTTTTATCGGGGCAATAATTATAAGAGCGTTTTTCAAATTGAAAAGTTTGCTCGCATTAATCCATCGACGTGACGCACCTTTCTTTAGTTTGATACCGCGGCATTGCATTGATGATAAATCGATACACATAGATTGGTCCAAGCGTCCGAGTCAATAAAACTGACGTAGACCGGCGCTGACATTAATGATTATTAATTGGTGACAGACTTATCTACAAATGTACAAAGTGCGCCTCACATAACTAATTACTAGCCAGCAATACCGGTCAGCCAATCCCTATGTCGGTCTGAGGCTTTTGATTGCCGCCAACGAGAGCCACGTTAGAAAGTGGAAAGTCTAATTTGATATACAGATATCGAACGCTGATAGCGTCACGTAATAATGACTAATGATTCTCACGAGTTTCAAATGCGGGGCTTTTAACTAATCGATATTAAATAATGATGGAATCGATACGATCGCAGAATTCTCGTTTTAACAAGTTCATTTCATTAATATTTATTGTTTTGAGCAAAGTCTAAGACATCTTCGATCAAATCATCAATGCCTTACTCTCTCGTCTCTCGCGAACCGTTTTATCCGATTCAACGATCGCTCCATAAATCATCGCGCAAAAATATTAAATGGAAGTTTAACGCGAAAACAATTTTTCATTTTATGCCGTAAAGTAAATTTCTTTTGTAAATTCATTCTACGAATAAATATATTTTGTCAATTTATCATTGTTTATTGATTATTGACATAACAGAAAGAAAGTTTTGTATATAAATACATTTTATCGTTGCTTTTCAATTTCAAGCACATATTTATTCTATAATCAAAAATTGAAACAAAAAAAATGTATATTATTAATGTTATTTATGAACTTGATTCTTGTCTAAGGAACTAAATCGAATCCGACACAACTGTAAACGAAATGTTTTTCATTACAAAACCTGTTGTAATATCTACTGGGAGGTTCCGCGGTTTTGAAAGCGTGCACGTTCAGGTCGTACATCATATTTCCGTTCTAATGTCGATGCGCTGAGTGTTTTGCTATTATTCGATCGATGCGAGGATAAATATGTCCTTCTCGTGGTTTTACCAGTTCACTTCTGCGTGATGCAAACAAAAAGTTGTGCCAATTTCAGTTTATCAGTTAGATGCCGATAAAACACGAATGTTCACATTTAAAACAAACAATAAGAACAATAAACAACAAATTCAAAAACACATTTATCAAATCTTATATTCTGTGTTATACGCAAATATATTTTATTCAGTCAATAAAAAAATCATTTTTTAATATTTATTTAAATATTACCGTTAAATTTATATAAAAATTTAAAGTAAGAAAAATTTTAAAAATGAATAACATGTTTTAATTATATATTTTCTTATATAAATGAAAAGTTAAACACAAAATTAAAACACACAAAAAATTAAACACAAAATGTTTAGAAAAATGTTTGAGAAAAATGTTTTTTTGTTAATGTTTTAGTTTATTTAACAATTTTAATGTAAAAATATTTTCGGGATAGCTGAGAAGTGCGTTCAAGCAGTAATAAATTGCCAAAAACTGAATACGTTAAAGTTTATATATAAGGTCGGGTGCGTTGCATTTAATTGCAGAGTTTATTGATGGGCGTCGTACGCGCATAAAGTCGAGAGAACCGTGCCACCTGCACCGCGGCTTTGTGTCCCGCTCAGGGCCCGCCATCGGAGAAGTGGTGAGGAATTAAGCATCGTCGCAACTCGATCCACGGCATTCGAACACTTTTCTCGCTAAGCAGAAGGACCATCTCGTTATTTCAACGTTAATGCTCTTTCGCTGCCGTGCGCGATTTAAAAAAATAACCCACTGATCCGACTTCTCGCGAACAAACCAATGGATAACATGATATCCTCTGAAATTCTCCAAGCGTCATCATTTCACCGACATTGCCTCTTTTGTTCGATGACTTTCTTTGAAACAAAATGATCCCATATGAATTCCAACAAAAAACGTCTCAGTTTCCATCCGAAACTGTTGTTAGATTTTTTTTTGTACATACAATTATCTTCTGAGTTTCGTAAAGCTTCCTTTCTGAAGAAAATCAAGGTCGACTTTTTCCCTTCATTTTTTATTTCTTATACTAAATATGTTTCTATAAAAATTGCTATAATTTGTCTCTTAAAATAATTTATATTATACACAAAAAAACATTTATAATAGATACATATGATCGAAAAAAAAACATTGAAGTGTAATCATGTTTTACACCAGATTGTCATCTGCACGACTTTTCACGAAGATTTATTTGTCGGGTATAATTAATAGACAACCGACAACAGTGAAAGAATAATAAACCGTCGTGTTTTAAAGTTCATACTCCTCGTGTCGCAGTAGTATGTTTTATAAGTCTATCGTCATTTCGCTCACGCTGAAACTGATGACGTGATTTCTCGTGATTAACCCTTTCTCGTGGGCGGCAAACATACTTACCACCTAATGTGTATGCTGCCGTAAATTAGCAGCACACCCCCGCATCTGCTGAAATTATGATTTTCCACTGCGTATTGACATATAGACATTTTTGTGTGATTCCAATAATTTACAATAACCATCCTTATTAAATGTCCTCGTAAAACAATAAATCCATTATCCAATTTTGCATTTCATTTCACTTCGTTACGCGAACGATTCTTCAAAATCATTCCTTTTTCGGCTTCCCCCTTTTTTTCTTCTTGGTTGAACAAAAAGTGTCACCGTCACAATAACAGCAACCGAGTTTGTTGCCACGAAAATGTTGTGCGCGTGAACGGTCTGCTTTGATCTTGATTTTTGATTCACGACAAATTACATAAAAGGATACAACGTCATTCTGCCTCCCTTTTCGAAAAAAAAATTTTTTTATTCCAAGCTTGTAACACTTTATTACAAAAATATTGTATTCAAAACGTCCTTTATAAGAAGCAACGACCGCGTGCCGACCGCATTTACCAAAAGGGGATCCGATGTTGACCGCTTTGAAAAAGGTGTTGATTTTGACGCCACAACAGCTTTCCGGGCGGTCTGTATCCAAGGCAACAAAGTGCCAAGTTGCCCAGCGAACCGATATTTTGATGCGACAAAGATGATTTCCGTCTCAAAAATAACACCATGTCACCGTGCAACGGCGCGTTCTAATGAAATATTATGCGTGAACTCGTTTCCGAATTGTATAACCCGGTCCTCCTCAGCAACCGTTCACAATGATTAGACACTTTTGCGCGCTATCACTTCTAATAAAGATTGATTGTCGTTCGTTCATGTAAAGAAATCGTATACTTTTCTATTGATGAGATATGATAGTGTTCTAGTATGATACTGATACTTTTAATCATATTCATATTGCAACTGTTCTGTTGTCAGTAAATCTTTTTTTTGTATTTGTACATTTATTTTATCAGTTTTTAGGATAAATGGAACATTTGTGTGATGTTTAATGTATGAAAATTATTAAAAGAAAATGCATTTGTTTTGAGACAAAATAATGTGCATTTAATATGGTATTATATATTCAATATAATGATATATTATAAAAACACATATTCAAAATGATACTGAATCAGATTAAATATGAATGATACATATATAATAATTAATGCATAATGAATCTCAAAGCATACTACGTAAACCAGTGCATAAAATACGTTTTAATTATGTATATTTATACGTGCAAAAGTAAATAATTTTGATTTATTATATATTCATTATTTTGAAATGTTTGCGCGTCGTGAATGAATAATTACGAAGTTTATTCAACTGGAAATACAATATTTCAATTTCTAATTTAAATCAAATAAAGTTCGTTCGTTCGAATGAACTTCTCAATTGAATTTTTGAATGACAGTTACAATTTTTAATTTCTCTCTTTCCTCGTTCCTTTTACTATCACATTTATCTCATTACATAACAACAAAATCATATTTTTTTTAAATAATTTTTTACTGTTAATAATTCGAGTTTGCATATTCGGAATTTCAATCGTTTGTCTGAATTATTATTTTATGCGTGTAAATCATGCGATTTAAGTAATTACTAATAACGGTAAGCATAATGTTAATTACCTCTACCGTTATTGGCATTACATTTAAATTACAGTCTCTTAATTACTCAAATTTCTTTATTCCTTAGAATCAATTACTTTTCTAATTTGTTATTAAAACATTGGCTTTTTACAATTCAAAGAATCCATATTTTTCTAACAATTGAATTCCAATATTTTGTCAGCAATTCTTCGAGAAGTTCGTCGATGCAAACATTTTTCGATCTCATACAACATTTCCGATTTTTTATTCGCGTTTGAATAGCCGAAGAGAGACGATCGGAATAAAAATAAGGAGAGCATAATCCCGGGATTTCGTAGCGAGGACAGATGCTTTCTCGGTTAGATCCAATTTAACGAGTGCACCCTCCCGATTCGACGGGCTCGATCGACACGGTGACGAATCGGGGAATGAAAGAGCCGCAGCACAGAGAGCAGTGCTGACGGAAAAATCTGCCTTTGCGGTCGCGAGGATTCTTGGGTACCAGCGTTTGGGTCCCTGTGTCACTGTGTCACGTTGCAGCGCAGACTTAGTCCGCGTGACGAATTCAAAGGGCGAGAACGTGCTGTCGAGGCCTCGACATAATAAACCGTCGTGCACATTGGACGCTCACAAAAGGGCCCCGGCTTGTCACGAATGGATGCCACCAACTATTATAGAACGAGTTTCGGGGATTACCATGCCAAGACACATTTTTTTTTCTTCTATAATATTCCCATCCACCTTCTCTCTTGCTATTGATTTTTGGATTTCTCTTATTTGCCAGAAAGATTTGGCGGATCTCGTTTGCGCGACAGTTTATAATGCAAAATCGGTCGCGCAACTCATCCAAAACATTCGGTAAGAATAATATTAACGGCCAACCGGATGAGGAAATTTGTTTGAAAAAGCGGAGGACGACTTTTTTTTCCTTCCCTTTCTTTCGTGTTTTTCTCTATTTTTTGTTGCTTTTCTCTCTCAGTCGCTCGGTTCCTTTTCCTTCGTTTTCAGCCGAAGCTCCGGCTCCTTTGTCGTGAAAGTTACTGAAGCGGGAGGTTTTTCGGTTTGGAGTTTCGCGCAGGTATAATTTGTGAGATAAATTATGAAGGTGAATAGGATCGCAGGTTGGGAAATAATACTTGTCGTACAATGAAATTTATTGACCGCCGCATGCAAAAGAGTCTTGCGCCGGACGACACGTGTTTCTACGGGCTCTTAATTTCAAATTAATCTGCACGAAAAAGTGTTTGATGCTGCCCGAGCGTGGGAATTATCGATTTGTTCGCAAGTTTCGGTCGTGCGATGTTGCTTGTAATGCCAGGCGCTTGAAGCACAAGGAGAGTCGCGGATAAGACAGCTAAGTCCGGCTAAGCCAGCGAAATGTTTGCTTGACTTAGCACTGTTTTAGCCGCGATGACTTGACGAAATTCGAGCTGTCACATCGAAGCAGCACTTTCTCTTCGTTGTCGACTAACGATTTAATACTATGATAATTTAAATGTAAGTTCGTCATCGCATTTTGCACATTTCTAACTCTTGATTTAATCGCTTTAACGCACGCTGACTTTCAAGTATTAAAACGTCATAATGGTTTTCTCCAATTACAACTTTTATTGTTAATACTTTTTCTTTGCGGTCTGCTTCTCTTTTTTAAAATATTGTGACACTGAATGTATCAATTGGTCCAACATTCTTCATCTAACTTGACATTTCTCTTGACAAGAGTTTCCTGTTTTGTATAGCTACGAGACGGGCTTTCAAGTGACCCTTCACGAGTCTTCATCGTCTGCTCTATAGAGCCCCGTAATGCCCGGCTTAGAGTATCCCACTCTGCAGATGTAAAATAAAATGGTCTTAAATGCTGGACGTTATTATTTCATTGTACAAGTATTATACAAGAATAAGAAAAGTAAATGCACCAGGATAACGACTTGTAATTAAACTAATCAGCGTTTTAATTTAACGATTTTACTTAAGGCCAAATGGTTCTCATTAATTTTGCTATTTTGCTGAAATTATTTTCAAAAATGAAGACAGGTTAAATTCTAGATTAAACCTTTGCGAAATGTTGAACTTTGCAAAGATTTGTTACAAATGAGTCGTTGATTTTTAAAAGAACTTTAAGTCACATTTTTTAATTAAAAAAATATGCATATATTTATTGTCTTTAAGGTTTCGGTCAACATATGACCATAAAAATGACATGCATGTTACAAAACAACATACTTGAAAAATGAATAAAAGACTTTAATCGTAAGTAATAAACCTTCTTTATTGGACTATTTCATTTGCTTTTCTCAAAAATATGAAAATGTGACTTCTTTAAAAAAACAACCACTCAGACGTATTGTCAATTATTCATGTTTAATCTTTAAATAATATTTTTTTTTAATTTCTGGTAAATAAAGAGCTGTCTTTTTGATAGAAAGATAGATAGTTTGGTGAAATAAGGTAAAATTTTTGAAAAACACCTTATAATTTTCCCCGGAGCCTAATGGTGAGGATACGACGCAATGGGAGCAGCTTTTTTCCGAAAACTTACTAAAATATTACTTCCCGACGCGACGCTTTTTCCGCCGGTCGATAAGTTTAAAACGAGCGGACACACTAGTGTCTAGACTCGATAACATTGTGCGCAAATCAACTCTGAGAAAAGGTGCCTATTTTTCTCTCGTTTGCTCTCCTTCACTTTTATTCTCACTATTCTTCCACTTGGAATACAGGAGAACTGAGCAACTCCATTTACATCCAAATTGACGTTAGAATTTCAAATCATTTCGTCTTCGTTAAGTGCATCGTTTGAAACAAAATTGTTACTGGAATCAATTAAAGATACAAATATTGTGCGATGTACTTGTGAAAACTCGGAATTCGTATTCAAGGAGAAAGAAATATTTGGTAATGTATTTTAAGTGAAGAATGGAAAATAAGACTGCAAAAGGAGATGCATGACTGGAATGGAAATCTTCCAATCTAAAATTAATACAGAGAGAGGAATTCCTTCTCTAAAATATATTTGTATTATTATTCAAGATTGTTTCTGTCGTTTTTAATTTACAATATTGCTATTTTTAATATTGAATATTTTAATATTATGCAGTTTTATTTAATTATTTTTGATATGACTTTTTAAGTTAAATTTCCTTTTTTAACTTAAGGAATCCTAAAATCTTTGGATTACAAAAGTTTTTTTATGTTTTTTCAAATTCCTGTTTGATTTTCAAACGCTAATAACTATGATACAATATATCCATAAGAATGAAAAAAAGAGCATTTTAACAAAGTGAATGTAACAAAAAATACAATACAATATCTAGCAGGTGGAAAATTCAACACAGCATTTTTTTAACATTTAACAAAAATAATTCCACTGTTGAAATATGGCCTGTGCTCTTTGCTGATGAATTGTTTGTGAATATTATATGCATTTTTTCTGAACAGTAGTGCAACATTTTGTTTCCTGGGTAATATTTTAACTGCTTTTTTTATTGCACACTGTTACCGCTTTTATTGACGTTACAAATAAAAAAATGTTAAATCTTAACATAACCCTTATTACATACAATATCATTCGATTTTCAAACAACTAAAATGCAAATCGTGACACTAAACATTTAAATATTGCATATTAAATTCTCTATTTTATGATAAATAAAAAAAAACAGATTAAAAATATAGATTTAATATCTGGTTTGCCAGATTTATTTCATAAATGAAATTTCTGTTTTGTTTGTATAATATTTTTAGGGGGAAAAATCGCATAAAAAGGAGAAATATAAAGTATTAATCACAAAATTGCATTATAATAAATGATTAATTTAGTTATTATAATAACAAATTTCTATACTTAATAATTATTTAATAAAGCAATGAGCGGCGAAATAATTGCATTTTTGTCATAAACATATCTCAATATAAAGTTGATATTTGCGCAAAATCCAATTGAAATCTTGATGATGTTGTATTTTAAGTTTTTGCGTTGTACCGGTCAGGTCACGAGATCTGCCGGCAGATTTGTGCGGGCGATAAACTCGTCAAGTGCCCTCGAATGTTCGTCAAACAGGACGGAGTGAGGCGAGGTTAACCAAGCGAACTACGATAATCGAATCGATCGGAACAGGCAAGGCAACGCATTTGAGACTAGCCAAGGCAGGTCGAGAGAGAACCGGCAAATCAACGGGAGGAGAGTGGCGGGTTTCGGGCTTCGTTGGCTCGCTTCGAGCGCGGCTTCAGGCAGGATGAAGACGTCCGTACCTGCGTGGCAGCTCAAGGTCTGCCACTTTCCCTCCTCTGTGAGACGAGACCTCCGTGCCGACTGGCACCCTCTGGGCCTTATTCCTCCCCACCACATGGGTCTTAACAGAAACGCGCGCACTCATTTCCTCGCACCCTTGTCTCACGCTGGTTGGCTCGTGCAAAACAGGGGAGGGCCTTGCACCTCAAAAAAACCACTCGTACTTTGCATTTCCGTGCAATCCTACCAGCCACTTTTCATTATAAATCGATTTACAGCTCTCTTCGCCAAACCCAATCTTCACATACCACACAATTTTTATAATAAATCCATATTATGCAAATGTTTTATACTCATAATTTACTTTATTTATTTAATAATTTATAATAATATTATAAGCAGTATAATAATTTTCCACTACATTTACATGTATAATACATAATTACTTGTCGTTTATAATGAAATTTAAGCAAGCCTTTTTATACAATTAATATGCAATTCAAATAAGTAATTAAGGTAATTAAATGTTTACGTTTTCAATTCAATCAAATTACTTGCCACACACGTATAAGCATTTTATTAGTTTAATCATATATAGTTAATCAATAGGTAGAATTGAATGTAAATGCAAAAATATAAACTGTTACAACTCAATTCATTATATCAAGTACAATTTGGAGCTCAACTACCGCCAGACATTTGAGTACGATACAGATTAAACCGTAAAGATAAACAAAAATCAGCGAATTAAATCTGCCACCAGGATTCACTTGAGTTTTATCTCCAAGTTGAATAATATTTTTTTTTTTTTTTTTTTTTTTTTTT
>JABFPJ010000685.1:0-28818 GCA_022817425.1 Gryon sp. ZL-2020 | reverse complement strand
CTATCCAGATAGTAATTTTTACTAGCTAGATTGTAAAAGTGACTATTCAGACAGTAAATTTTACTAGCTAGATTGCAAAAGTGACTATCCAGATAGTAAATTTTACTAGCTAGTTTGCAAAAGTGATCATCACAATAGTATATTTTATTATCTAGATTGTAAAAGTGACTATCTATATAGTAAATCTTACTAGTTAGATTGTAAGTGTTACTATCTATATAGTACATTTTACTATCTAGATTGTAAAAGTGTCTATCCAGATAGTAATTTTTACTAGCTAGATTGTAAAAGTGACTATCCAGATAGTAAATTTTACTAGCTAGATTGCAAAAGTGACAATCCAGATAGTAAATTTCACTAGCTAGTTTGCAAAAGTGATCATCCCAATAGTATATTTTATTATCTAGATTGTAAAAGTGACTATCCATATAGTAAATCTTACTAGTTAGATTGTAAGCGTTACTATCTATATAGTACATTTTACTATCTAGATTGTAAAAGTGTCTATCCAGATAGTAAATCTTACTAGCTAGATTGTAAGCGTTACTATCTATATAGTACATTTTACTAGCTAGATTGTGAAAGTGAGTATCAAGATAGTATATTTTACTATCTACATTGTAAGAATGACTATCCAGATAGTATATTTGACTATCTAGATTATAAGACTAACTATCCAGATAGTAAATATTACTATCTAAATTGTAAAAGTGACTATGCGGATAGTACATTTACTATCTAGATTGTAAAAGTGACTATCTATTTAGAGTTATTAAATTAACGTCTAAATTTAACCGATCAAGCAGAACTTTTTACTTAATTTACACGAGCTAAAAATGTGGTTAATCAGGGAACTTTAATAAGTTAAAAAGAATGTAATTGTGTTTATTTCAAATTGATTTCTTTTGAGTGGAAAAAAGTAAATTAATAATTACATTTAAATCAATATTTAAAGATCTACATACAACCTGAATTTTGATTTTGAAAATTACGAATAAAATATTTCAGTGAAAATGAAGTATTTTATTGAGATTTAAATCTAAAACATTTTCAAAAAATACTCTAACTCTTATCAATAAGCGCACGAAATGCGACCAAATACAGATAAAGTAGGAATCGGAAAATACAATATCAATAATTTAAATTATTGCATTAAATTAATTTAAAAAGTTATTAGTTTTTAATTACAACCCTCAAACAATAAATACAATAATAACTTCTATGAAATGATAAACTAAAAATAAATGAAAATAAATAATTCTTTGTACTTGGTCAGATATACTATCGAGTCTTCGAATTTTTTATGATTTCTACCTTATCGATACTTTCTATTCCTTGTTATCATTCTTACCTTTTAATTCTACATTAATTATAATTATACTTGATTCTTACATACAAAAAATGTTAATTTCTAAAACAAATATTTTCACTATCATATCATAAATGTTTAAGTTATGAATATGAAATATTACAGTGTTTAATATTAGAATAAATATTAATCATATAAAAATATTAATAAATTTTCAAATATTAATTAATTAAAAAATAAAAAAATTTAAATACAAGTTCTTATCATAATCTTAATAATTAAATAAAATTATTAATCACTATCACTATTTAAAAAAAACATACATAAAATATTTATAACTCAAAAATTGGCCAAATTTTCTTACATCATATTTGCATAAAAATAATGAACTATATAATTTGTTTTCATGCCACGAAGAAGACTTTAATGTATACGTGTGGGATCATTTGATTCACATTTTTCACAAGCATGTAACCCATTATTGTAAAAATGTCTGCAATAACCGTGAGGATAAGCTCGAGTGATTTTAATAAAGCGAGCATTGCCGCTTTATTCTTTCGTTTTAGTTGTCACGCTTCAAGTCCCAGGGGTCCCTGAGGACCTTAGGGTCAAAATCAAAGGGCTCTTCTCGTTGCGACCAAATATTGCGGCCAGTTTAAACTGTTGAGTTTAAGAAGCTACTTTACGACATCTAATAAAGCTGATCAACTTTAATTTCATCGTATTCATTTTCAAAAATATGTTGAATTAATTTTAAATTTAACCCTTTTTTTAACATTTTACTTTATTCAATTTTATAATGTTGCATCTAAACTTAGTTTAAACATAATTTCAACGTCGTTTCAACATGAACATGTATTTAAAATGTATTTAATTTGATCTTACGTGAATTTTACGTTGAAACAACGTTTAATCAACTGTGAATAAAAGTTCAAATTAGGTTTAATTGAGGTTGAAACAAAGTTTAAATTAGGTTTAATCAACGTTGAAACAAAATTCAAATTAAGTTTAATCGACGTTGAAACAAAGTTCAAATTAGGTTTGATCAACGTGGAAACAAAGTTTAAATTAAGGCTAATCAACGTTGAAACAAAGTACAATAAAGTAACAGTAAGTAAAAAAAATTATTTAATATCGAAAAAGTGAAATATATTTTTTAGTATTGTTAAACATAACTTTTTATAATTATTAATAAATATAGTTAAAATTATTAATTATATTTAATCCGCGATAATCGAAATTTCATGACAATCGTACCACATGACACGGTTATAAAATATCGTGGATTTCAAAGCAGATGAGAGTATGAGGGCTAATGGTGAATACACTGGAAAAAGCGAAAAGGAATGAAGGGTCAGGGGTGACGAGGGAGGGGGAGAAAGAGAACTCACGAACGACGGAGACGGAAAGAAACCGGCGGGGCGGTGGGGGCGACGAGGCATCGCATGGGATGGGATGGAATATGCTCCATCGCTAGACCCGCTATCCCAACTATAAGCCTAAGTCACTCGTGAGCGCGTTGCCAGTCGGGCAACATCGGCCCCGATCTTCTCCGATCTTCCAAAAGTAGGGAAAATCAGGAACCCAACCTTTTTTCATTAAAATTTATAAATAAAAACAAATATAAAAAAAACTCTTTTAAAAAAACATGTCTACGTGTTAGTGATTTATCGATCATCGATCAATCGAATTTAATGATCGAATATTGTGCAGAGGTGAAAGTTCAAAGTGTTCAAAAACTTTAAACAGTTTGGTTCGGTTTTATTTTTGTTTTCTTCTTTCGTTCTTTTTTGAAGAAAAAAAAGGAAAAATGACGTCAGAATCTTTACCGCGCGAGGTGAATGCTCATATTGTAACGTTGTTATCGAAAATTTCGGAACTCCGTGACAATGGGGAACCGCATTCGGCGAGACGAACGCCGATGTCCATCGAGTCGCGGAGCCTCGAACTCTGGCGCGCCGTGGCGGTCGAGTGTTTTGCCACCTTTCTGTTCAGCTTGGTGGTTTCCGGTGCCGCGGCGTCTTCCGCCGTTTCCGGCAGCGGACTTTCCGTCTTGGCCACTGCGGTGGCTTCCGGTTTTGCCATCGCCGCGATTGCCCTCATTTTTGGTCATGTCAGTGGTAAGAAATATTTTCATTTTTTTTTTTCATAACAAAATTGCAAATGAAACTTGTTTTCAACGTAGTTTCAACCTAGTTTCAACGTTGATTGAACCTAATTTGAACTTTGTTTCAACGTTGATTAAACTTAATTTAAACTTTGTTTCAACGTTGATTAAACTTAATTTAAACTTTGTTTCAACGTTGATTAAACCTCATTTGAACTTTGTTTCAACGTTGATTAAACGTTGTTTTAACGTAAAATTCGTAAAAAATTGAAATAAATAAGTTTTTATTTAATTTCCGTGATTATTATAAGTAAATATTTATGTCCAAATTATGAAACATAATTTGCAATCAAATGTTCATGATTTTTGAAACAAACTACCAGCAGAAAATGTAAGCTTTCAATTAAAACGAAACGGAAGAAGAATTTATTCGCTGATTAAGGGCTTTTTATTATCGCTGGTCCTCGAGTTACAATTACGTTTGTTATAAATCTTTATTTATTTCAGCTAATTTCAACAAGAATAGAACTTAATTAACACTCAAACTTCAACTAATTACACTTTCAAAAAAAAATGTACTTGTTTAATCTTTGAAAAAACACACTTTTTTCATTTTTCAACATTCATTTAACTCTAGTTCATTATTTTGTTCAAACAACAATTAATTACTAAATTAATTCCTAAATAATTAATCCCTAAATAATTGCTATTTAAATCCTCGATAATTTGATGAAATTTAATTATTTGTCTTAATTAATATCTAATTAAAATGTTTTTTTTTTTCTTCAAATAAAAAAAATATTAAAAATAACTAATCAATAATAAAACAAAAATAAAATTAATGTGACTATAAATTTTCAATTCATAATAGGTGGTCACGTGAATCCATCAGTGTCCATTTCTTTTGCACTCTCCCGAAGAATTTCTCCACTGAGAGCTGCCCTTTACATAGCGGCGCAGTGCGGGGGCGGCATAGCCGGTGCGGCGATGCTTTATGGGTGAGTCTCCCTTTGCTATTGGATGTCTTTGATATATCTTAAAAACGCGCTAGCAGAGAATAATACGCGTTTCAGAATCTCTTTTTAGGCGCAAATATAAAAGTCTGTACACAGAAAAAAAAAATAAAAAATAAGTTTGAGCAAAAAAAAATGTGTATACCCACTAAAAGCAAATGAGGTTGAGAAGAAGTATGACAAGTTTGAAGGGTTTAATAACAAAAATATCAACCTATATTTTAAAAAATCGAAATGTTAAAAAATAAAAATGAAAAGAAAATGTTTTGCTTGGATACAAAATATTGAATTATTTCTTAAAAAATTTGAAATTATTAAACAAATTTAGATTAAATGTAAATAAATTACTTTTTAAATTAATTAATTTGTTAATATTTTAATTTAAAAAAATTGCAAATGAAACGTTTTTTCAACGTTGATTGAACCTAATTTGAACTTCGTTTCAACGTTGATTAAACTTAATTTGAACCTTGTTTTAATGTTGATTAAACTTAATTTGAACTTTGTTTCAATGTTGATTAAACTTAATTTGAACCTTGTTTCAATGTTGATTAAACTTAATTTGAACTTTGTTTCATTTATATATTGCAAAATTTAAAATATATTTTGAAATATATAAAAAGTTATATATTTTGTCAAATACACATTTTTGTCGAAAAAGAAATGGATTAAATCATCATTAATCATCATCAAAAAAGGAATAACTTGATGGATAAAATAAGACCTGCACTTTCCAGCGCAAAAATGTTAATGACAGTCGAACCCCCGATGCGAGACTGAAAATAGTTTCTGAAAGTGATACATTTGTCGAAAAACGGGGCCCAGGGAAATAAAGAAAGGGCCAGTTGCAAGACGTGTAACTTGAGATGCTCCAACTTGTTTCAAACCAACTGAACTGTTCTTCCTGACAGCAAAAGAGCAAACAGGTTCTCTTTATTTTAAGTATAAAGAAATGAAGAAAATAAAAGTCACGACAAATAAAGTGTAAAATAATTTCAAAAAGAGAAAAAATGACATTTTACAAATTGAAAAGTCTTTTGATGTTCCTTTTAAGGGTTTATAAAAAGGATAAAGAGAAAATAAAAAATAACAAAAAGTTGTAGTAAAACATTAAATTTAAACAAGTTGTAGTAAAAAATTAAATTTTAAATATTTAAAACAATTAACAACAATTTTACCTTAAAATTAAATTTAAAAAATCAGTTTCAAATTAAATAAAAAATTACTTAAAAATTAAATTGATAAAAAGTTCAGTTTTGGATGATAAAGAGAATGAACCTTAAAAAGGTTTGTTGATTGAAAGAAAAGATGAAGAAGTAAAAGAAGAGAGAAAAATGAAGATAAAGAGAAAGAATAAAAGAAAGAACGAGGCAGAAAGAGGCACGCGTAATTGGGTGGGGAGTGGCGGGGGTTTCGGGTTGGTTTGGGTGCACCTGCCGGTGAAAAATGCCGCCACCGCCGCCGTCGTCTCGCAGCTGCTGCAGATGTTTGGACCAGAAAAGAGAGCGAAAGAAAAGTATCGCCAAGAAGGAGATAATGAACGCTTATGCATGCGCGAGGTGGTACAAATTTCACGATCAGGCGCGGAGAATATACGTGTTGGATCGCAAGACTCAATTTCATCGGCAGATGTTGTACCTTTTTTCTTCCTTTTTTGTCTTTTGTTTTGTTTCATTTTCTTCAATGAAACGTCCTCATTGCGGTCAAGCAATACGATTTTCAATGAAGTTTTTTGCCCCCAAACTTTTTCATCACCTGTTTCAAACTTTCGCGATTCTTTTCATTTTTTGTATTGAAAAAAAAACATTTTTTCATAAATGATTTTCGTTTAAAAATAATTTTAGAACTCTAGCCCTTTTTGTTAATGAAAAAGTATTTTTTGATAAATTATTTCTTTTCCACGTGCATCGAAAACAAATACTTTCTTCCCTCAAAAGTAGGACGAAAGTGGGACTTAATTTCCCTCGGGAGGAAAAGTGTTTTCATCCCTTTAATAATGTAATGGAAGATTACTTACCCTCCCTAGGGATAGAAAGCAGGGAAAGAAAGTTACTTTTCCTCCCTAGGAAGAGAAAATAGGGATAGAAAGTGACTTTTCCTCCCTCGGGAGAGAAAGGGGCACTTTCATCCCACTTTTCGAAAAATAGTATATTCCACAACTAAGGAGAAAAGTGGAACTTTCTTTTCCTAGGGAGGAAAAGTCATTTTCTATCCCTGTTTTATATCCCTAGGGAAGGAAAGTAATCTTCTAATACGTCGTTTAAAAAATGAAAATACT
This sequence comes from Gryon sp. ZL-2020, assembly GCA_022817425.1. Taxonomy (NCBI): domain Eukaryota; kingdom Metazoa; phylum Arthropoda; class Insecta; order Hymenoptera; family Scelionidae; genus Gryon; species Gryon sp. ZL-2020. The sequence continues at coordinate 22,111 of JABFPJ010000685.1, read as the reverse complement.
TTGCCTCCCTCGGAAGAGAAAGTGCCACTTTCCTCCCACTTTTGTGGGAAGAACAAATTTGTTTTCGCACGTGTAAAAGAAATAATTTATTAAAATGTTTGTTTCGTTAAAAATGGAAGATTCATTACGTTAAATAATGTAATGGAAGATTACCTTCTCTCCCTAGGGATAAAAAGCAGGATTAGAAAGTTATTATTTCCTCCCTCGGGAGAGAACGTACTACTTTCATCCCAGTTTTCGGGAAAAAATGAATTTTTTGATAAATAAATTTTTGTTTAATAAAAAAATTATAAATTGTCTTTTTCCTACTTTTAAAAAATTAAAATTGAAATTGAAAATAAATTTTTAATTACATTTTTCCGAGTGTAAACACTCCAAGATTAATTAAATAAGAAAATCAAAATTGATTGACGACCTCTCGTGAATAAATTTAATTTATATTCCTTCGGAGTTGACGGTGGTGAGAGAGAGAGAACAATGACACCATCACACCCTTCGGGGAAAATGATACGCGGGTCGGTCCGCGTTGCGTTGAGTGTAACAGATGCAGAACTGCTTTTTTTTGCACGTTCGAGGGTGCGATCCATCTCTCGGACATATCGGCTCCCAAGCCCGGGTATATATCAAACCCGGGGATTCACCTTCTGCGGTCACCCAGTTAACTGCACTATTGTTCGATTATTATTTTGCTACATATCGCGCACTTGTTACCTCTTTGTGGGCGCGTATTGTCAGTTGGTTCGTCAGAACATACTGTGCCTTCTTGTTTTCCACTTGTTTATACTTTCTTTTTTTCCCCAACTTCATTTCTTATTTGCAAGGCTTATTTTTTTGGATTTTTTAACAAAATCTGTAAAAAAATGACAAAAATGTTGTCACTTTTTTTAATTTCTATTTATTTTTTTTAATTTTGAATTCGAATTCGAATAAAAACCTAAATAATAAACAACACAATGTCAATAACGCGAATAAAATAAAGTAATGTAAACAAAACAATGTCAGCAAAGTATTGTAAACAAAACAGTGTCAACAGAGTAATGTAAACATAATAAAGTAAACAGAGCAACGTAAACAATACAAATAAAACAATGCAAAGTAAACAAAACAATGTCAACAAAGTAATGTAAACAAAATACAGTAAACAAAGCAATGTCAACAAAGTAATGTAAACAAAGTAATGTAAATAAAATAAAGTAAACAATGCAAAATAATCAAATGAAAATACATTCAACAAAGTAAGGATAGTTGTTTTCACTATCTAAAAGCTAGATTTGACTATTTAGATAATTTTATCTATCATTAAGATAAATTTGACCATCTATTTTTCTCGATTTACAACAGGAAGGATATTTTTCTTCCTGTTTTGTTATGAATATACATAAAACATTGTAGAAGAATCAAAATTCTTACATTTGAAGTTGAAAAAATGCATCAACTTGTTAGAATGAATCGCCACCTCAAATCGAGGAAACAGCTGTAAGGAAGCAGGTGCTGCACGCTGAATTGTGACGTCGTCAGGACACACGCGACGCACGTGGCCAGACGTTCGTCAAGGAACATTTATTTTTTAACAGCATTTCCGATACACAAATTTTCGTCTCATTTTCTATGCTTTCCAACGATTTATCTACTTTTTTAGGATATCGGATGAAAAATACGAACCAATTTCTTATTATTATTTTTTGACCAATATAATCTATTTTTGATATTTTTTCACATTTTCTATTTCTAAACCAAACATTTATTTTATTTTGGACCTTTTTTTAGAAACCAAAATTTATTTATTTATTTTTTTTTTTTTTTTTAATTGAACGACAACTGCAAACATTTTTTATTTTTCAATTTTGATAAACATGTGTAATTAAAAAAAAATTTTTATTAAAAAAACAGGCAATTTTATTATCAAAATTATTAAAAATATATTTGTCACCGAAATTTAGGATTATCGAAATGCGCGACGAAGAAGCAAATATCGGGAGTATTTTCGTAGGATGTCACAAGCTGCAGAGCTGCAATATCTGCAGGCCATCTAAAGCCTTGCGATATGAAATCTTAAATCCTGCCCAAACGTCTTGTCAGGTCGTTTTTTTTCCTTCTCGCTTTCAGAAGAAATTCCACGTGCTATGAAAAAGACACGTTTTTCATCTAAAAATACGCAAAAAAACACTTGTCAGTGTATAACCTCATTAATTACCGAAATCAATCATTAAAACTAAGAAGGGTGGAGAAAATTAAGCGGATAAAAAATGATAAGTTGCCACATGTGTGAAATATTTTTTTTATGAAAACGGAAGTTTTTTTTTTTTTTTTGGGTTACGAAGTCATCTGTGAAAATAAATCTTCAAAAACAACTTTGAAATAAAACATAAAATTCAATTTCAAAATAATCCAAAAAAGTGTTTTAAAATTTATTTAATAATTTTTGAAAATTTTAATTTTTATATTTTTTTTTATTTTTCAAATCTAACTTCGTTTCTGCGCATTAATTGTGAATCATTGAAGGAAAAAAACATCTATAAATCAAAGTTCATCGTCCAATCCAACAGATTGTCGATTTCTCGGAAAGCTTCGATTATAATGCACATCCGTTAAAATCTTTATAGTTTGATCGTCTATCGTAGCATGTATATGTTGTATTTAGTTTTGTAAAAGGGAATTGTGAGCCAACTGGAACACGACGCCAGGTGGGTTGGCGCGCAGGTAGTCGAAGCGCAGGACAAAGTGGCGTACTTTTCTTGATCGAGACTTTCATGTGGATGCTATTGCAGGAGCCACTAAATCCCGTAACAGATTCTTCTGAAAAACCACCATGATAAAAGTAAAGTAAAAATATCCACCAAAAATATGTCTGTCATCATCATTTTTATTATTTTTGGTTTCAGTTATATTTGTCTTTGTCTTCATTTATCTTAATTACATTTTCTTTAGTCGTACGACAAAAAATAGATAGTCAAAATGACAGTTTAATATTTTGACTAAGTTTGGATAATTGTTTTGAGAAATGTGAACAAAGAAAAATAAACAATACAACATAAACAAAGCAAAGTAAACAAAGAAACTTAAATGAAATAAAGTAAACAATGCAACGTAAACAAAACAAAGTGAAAAAAGAAATGTAAACAAAGTAAAGTAAACAATGCAATGTAAACAGAAAAAAGTAAAGAGATTAATATAAACAAAAGAAAGTAAACAAAAATGTAAACAAATAAAGTAAACAATGCAACGTAAACAAAATAAAGACTGCAATGTAAACGAAACTAAGAAACTAAACCACGGTAAACAAAGTAAAGTAAACAATAAAAATATAGTTATTTAGACTATCAAAGTTAAGACTATTAAGTTCGTCACTTAAACAACACATTTTTGTAAATGCACTTTTCTAGCTTTCATACACGAAAAATATGACAATTTTTATTTTGGACCAAAAGTTGAGACAAAAAATAGCCTGTTAATAGAATGAGTGAATAAATGTCCAACTTGTTCAAGCATAAAATTCAACTGTTTATTTTTGAAGCTGAAAAATGAAAGGTTTAATATATATGTGTTCAACTTTACCCACACATCGATATATCAAACAAGATACCAACAGATGTTCCGAACCACATTTTCGGTCTTAAGAACTGTCTGTTGAGTTTCATTTTACATTGGAGCAAGCCGAATTTGTAATCACTCGACATTGGACTGTCAACGTCCTGAAACACAGAAAGACATGACCAAAAAAAAAAAAGAAACTTGAACTACGCAAAATTGTAACTCCAAAAATGAAACGAAATTACTGGGCTATTCTTTAGGCTAATCTTTTATCCAAAGAAAATGGATTCTCCGGGCGTTTGCGTCCAGTCTTGACGCGTGAAAGATTCGCTACGAAACATCTGCCGAATGTCGCATCGCTGCGTCCTTTTCTTTCGCTTTGCTTATCTTGGTTCTTTTTTTGCCTCTTTTTTCGGCTCGTCCACCTTCGTCTTCTTCGTTTAGTTCTTTTCCCCCTTCGACCAAGCACTCCATTCTAAATGATTTCTAGGAGCCCTTTGTCGAGTCGACTTACGTGGTTCGAATGAAGGAAGATTCCTTTTGTGCAACATGTGGCCGGCACGTGTTTCCTTCAGGCACATTCAACAAATTTATAGGATCGCTATAGTGTCGAGAAAGAGAGAGAGAGAGAGAAATCAGGATCCCGCGCGCAGCTGCCTTCATCCACGGAAGGTCAATAGAACTTTTCTTTCATATATAGGTGGATATCAAACTCATCGCGTGACAATTGTCACTGTGAATAAGAAGTTTGCAGTTGCTCGAGATGGATTATTGTCGTTTTCGCCAATTTTCGATGACAGCTTTGCTTGTTTAACCGTCGACAGGTCAGAGTTGGGGGTCTGATTTTGGAACTTTCAATTGTCAAATTTGTTATGAGCTTATAACGTTTTATAGTTTTTTTTAATGATTGCAAAGATAATGTTATAATTTCGGAAATTGAATTTAAATTTTTTTCAAAGGTTGGACATTGAAATGTATAAAAATTGACATTTGAAATGGAAATGGAATTAAAAACTAAAGATTAGAGATGGAAATTCAAACATTGAAATTTGGAAATGGAAATTTAAAATTTAAAATGAGTAAATGGGATTGTAAAAACTAACATTTGGAGATAGGAATTTAAAAAATAATGTTTGGAAATAGAAATTAAAAAATTGAAATTTGTAATGGGAATTTCTAAAATTGATATTTGGAAAAGGAAATTAAAAAGTTTCCATTTGAAAATAGAAATAAAAAATTGGCATTTGGAAAATGAACATTTTTTACTTGAAATTTGGAAATGGAACAATTGACAATTAGAAAAAAAATTAAAAATAGAAATTTGGAATAGAAATTTAAACATTGAAATTTAGAAATGGAAATTTAAAATTTGAAATGAGTAAATGGGATTATAAGAACTTATATTTGGAAATAGAAATGTAAGAATTGAAATATGGGAATGGAAATTGCAAAATTCAAATTTGTAAATGAAATTTTAGAAACTGGTATTTGGAAAAGGAAATGAAAAAGTTTCAATTTGAAAAAAAAAATTTCAAAATTAACATTTGGAAATGGAAATGTAAAAATTGACATTTAAAAAATGAAAATTTTTTACTTAAAATTTAAAAACAGAAATTGACAAATTGACATTGAGAAATCAAAATAAAAAATTGAAATTTGGAAATGAAAATTGACAAATTGACATTTAGGAAAAAAAATAAAAAATTGAAATTTGGAAATGAAAATTTACAAATTGACAGTTAGAAAAAGAAATTAAAAAATTGAAATTTGGAAATTAAAATTTCGTAATTTGAAAATCTCTAATATTGGAATAGAATATTCGAAATAAGTCAAAATGAAAATTTGTCATCACAAATTCGCAATTTTGAATAATGAAATAATAATCCTGAGAAATGAGCAAAACAACTTGTTGATCATCCATTCTCGGTTGCTCCGAGAACTTTGAAGCATAAAGACAATGTCTTGCACGTTTCCTGCTGGAATTTTGTCGTTTGATTTCCATGCACAATCAAGGCAGGATTGAATTTCAATGCAAAAAGAGCTACTGAAGAAATCCGGTTCATTGTACCTGAGTACCTCGGGCCAGGAAATCGCTAGATTTTTATTAAAGAACAACAAATGCGCAGGTTTTTTTTCTTTGTCTTCGTTTATACGTGCACGTTTGTTTGGTTCCAAAGTTTTTGGATGAATTTGGAAATTTAAATATAAAGTTCAGTTTTTAACACAACATCCAAGACAAAGGAAAGGCTTTTCGCTGAAATTCAAATTGAATTTTGTCTCTATCAGATAAAATAAGAAACAAAAAAATATCACTAAACTAATATAATATATTTTAGCAAACAGTTATTTATTTTTTTCAAATACATTTTGACACACATTTTAATATATATTTTTTTCCTTTATGGGTTAAAAGTTCTGATAAATACAAAAAAAATGAAACGATAAAAATCTCTCTTATTCTGCTTTGCTTATTCTTTATCCAAACACGATTCATCTGTCAAGCAGAAGACTCTATTTGCCGTATATTTAACTCGGCAAAAAAGGCCGCAAATCCTCTGATCCCTGTTAATTTTTCGGAAATACTGACCCTATTTTCTTCCAGTGAATTTACTTAACCAGATCTATCGACATACATATATATATATACATGAAAATCGCGTAATCGTGATCTGCGTTTGTGATTGGATCGGTTAGATAGCGGTGGTATTACTTTGACACGAGGGTTCTTCATTTGCATGAATGCGAGGGTGAGAAAGCTTGTTCGCGGCTGTTGATATGGGAACATTATATTCACGATCCCCCGAAAGTGGTATTTAAAGTGGGATTAATCGTAAGCGCTTTCTCAATACGCCGATGTCATTGACCATTATGTTATCTTTTATTCACCAGGTTCATTTTTATCTCGCATCAAGCCAAAGACGCTAAATGAATCTTGATTATATTATGATGAAGACGATTATAACTCAAAATTCAAACCTACGTTCTTTTAATCAGATATGAACTGATATATCATTTGAGGTCAACATTTTTTTAATGTTTAATTTTAATCATTTTAAATATTCAAATTATATTTAATTTATCATTCAAAATCTAAATATTCAAATCAAGTTCATTTACTTTGTTTTTTTTTTATTTTATTATGTTTATTTTGTTTCGTTTGCTTTGTTTTGTTTACTTTATTCTGTTTACTTCACTTTGTTTGTTTTGTTTTGTTTATTTTGTTTCGTTTCCTTTGTTTTGTTTATTTTGTTCTGTTTACTTTGTTATGTTTACTTTGCTTTGCTTACTTTGTTATGTTTACTTTGTTCTTTTTACTTTGTTTTGTTTACTTTCTTTTGTTAACTGTATTCTCTTTAATTTGTTTTGTTTACTCTTTTCTGTTTACTTTCTTTTCTTCACTTTATTTACTTCGCGTTATTCACTTTTCACAGAGTAAATTAATTTACATTTATCACAGTATATATAGATATAAAATATGAACTGAATTATCTGCACCTTACACTCAATTTTCGTGTACAACCTGCGCTCTGTTTTTATGTTTCACACGAACATTGATAGGGCGGACTGTGAAATAAATTTGACCTCAAGTGGCCAAAATCCCCTCGGCTATCGCGTTTAACGAGCTATTGATACACCCTCTCGTTCGAACTTCACTTTCGAACATCCCCGTCCGAAATTTCATGTACACATGCGCTATTAGAGTCACGAAATAACAACCCCCTCGATGTAAAATTGCACATGTGACATACAACCACAAACTTCAGACTGGCTTCAGACTCGACTTTGATGAACTCTCGTGTTATAAATTTTGCACTGGGAATTATTATTAACGCGAACTTGTCGTGCGAATTCATCAGCTGTGAGAACGACGTCCTTTTAAGGTTTTCACGCGTGTCCAACGTTTGGGGATTAATGGGCACATTTGAGATGTAATGTTGTTGTAAAGTTGGACAAATTGCACTTCATTATCGGCACAAAAGTTTGGCTTTTGAGTTAAACTTTCAAGCTTATAAGGATATGATGCCATTAAAGTTAGACTTTGAATTTTTATATCCAAAGGTCGATTTTTGAACTTTGACTTTTCTTTTTTCTTACTCTATTTCTTTTTTGCAAAGTTTTCCTTTTTTAAAGTCTTTTTTACACAATCTTTTATCTTTATTATTGATTTTAGAGGTTAGTAAAAATCAAAATTTCCATAGTAAACAGTACAATGTAAACAACACGAATAAAGAAATGCAAAGTACACAAAACAATGTCAACAGAGTAATGTAAACAACACAAATAAAATAAACCAAAGTAAACAAAGCAATGTCAACAAAGTAATGTAAACAACACAAAGTGAATAAAGCAATGTAAACAAAGCAATGTAATCAAATCAATATCAACAAAACAATGTAAACAAAATAAAGTAAACAATGCAAAATAATCAAAGCAGAATAAAGTAAACAAAGTAAGGATAGTTTTGACTATCTACAAAATTACAATTAAACAAATTTAGAAAATTGAAATTAAAAAAAGGTCACATGGTCGCGACCCCGTGTGATTATACCAAATAAGAAAATCTCCGATGATATTGAAAACAAGGGAAAAAGACATAAAAGAATAGGGAGGAGGAGTGAAAATGCTCTCGCTAATACAAACATCACGTCAAGAGACCCTTGGGACCATTTTTTTATGCCAACTTTTCTGTCTCTACCCGCGTTAAAATGATTACGTTTTATTACTGCGGCATTCTTAGCCATATGGGAATATTTCACATGCTGCGATTAAATGTGATCTCTGATGCTATTACTCCTGCATGTGCGTCGGCTGTTGATTTAGTGTTAAGTCACTGGGTTGTATTTAATTTCGCGTAACTAATGTTTCCGTCTTGTTTTTACAGTGTCTCGACGCAAACTTTGACCTCGCCGGGTCGACTCAACGGGGCAATTGAAAAGCTGCTGGTAGAGATGGCACTGTCCATTTTAATTGTTTTGGCACATTTTGCCAATGATTATTCAAAAATGTTGACCAATACAACGCCGACTAAGTCTGCTGGAGTTTTGGCTGCTGCTTATACTGCTGCGACACTTGTTTTGGTAATTATTATTTATCAATAATTAAATTATTTTTTTTAATTTTTATATAACACAAATCCAAGTAACAAATCTTTGTAATTAACAGAAACACTAAGGTTGATCCAAACTTTACAAACATTAACATCTTATCTCATATCTTGTACATGTTTTTAAATTGAGCGTCCTTCTTAATGAGAAACACCTGCCACTTGCAGGAGTCCGGTTATAGGACCACCTGCTTTCGTGTTTTGTAATACCAGTAAAATAAAAAGCATTTCAATGATTAATCGAGAGAAACTATCAACTCAAAATGCATCTCTTTTAAGGTGAAATAACAATGGAGTATGAAGTCTAAATAGACATAACCTCGCTTTTTAAATAATTATTTAATTCATTTAATTTGTTAAATTTGTTTTATTTATTTGTTATGTTTACTTTGTTCTGTTTACGTTTTTCTGGTTACTTTGTTTTGTTTATTTTTTATGTTTACTTTGTTCTGTTAACTTTGTTTTGTTTACTTTTTTTGTTTATTTTGTTTTGTTTACTTTGTTTTGTTTATTTTGTTATGTTTGCTTTATTTTGTTTACTTTATTCTGTTTACTTTGTTTTGTTTATTTACTTTATTAAATCCTTCTCGTACAATGCATTCTCAAAATATTAAAAAATTTAATCTTAGTACTCCATTGATACTTCATCTTTGCATTATAATTCACATTGTTAAACATCATATAAGATCAGTTAAAAGATCTTTATTTTTTTATAAATCTTTGCTTTCATTACAAAAAAAAAAACTAATTTTTCATTTTGAAATTTGCAGAGTCCCTTTTTAAATCCAGCCCGAGCCCTGGGTCTCGCCTTTGTTCTAAACCGTTGGGAATTTCACTGGGTCTACTGGATCGGACCAATTTCCGGTGGCGCGATCGCCGCTCTGCTCAACGAATACGTCCTGAATCCTCGACAAAGTCGCTCCACCGGTGACATGGATGACAACGACAACTCCTCAACTCGTTCCGATGAAGATCCTTACGACGTCGACATCGACAAAACGAACGTTTCAAAATTCCCCGGCGCTTATGCGACTTACCGACCCGTCGCTGGCGCCTCATCTTCAATCTACAGCGCACCACCAGCTGCCTTAGAACGAGTGGAGTCCATCTATGGCGGCACCAAGTCACTCTACTGCAAATCTCCGCCACTAACCCGAGCCAATTTGAATCGTTCACAAAGTGTTTATGCAAAGTCAACTTCTGGCACGCGGGATGGTTTAATACTGCCGAAACCAGGTCCTCTGGTACCTGCGCAGAGTTTATATCCCATTCGTATTGGCAATCACAATAACTCGGGTCGCGACACTCTGACGTCACAAAATTCCCAAAGCACCCAACAAAGTCAGACCCAAAATCACAACAGCACCAATCAGAATATGCAAAACCAACTGCAGCAGTGCAATCAAAGTATCTATGGAATTCGTGGAATTTCGTCGGGTATCAGTAATCGGGACACTGGTATTTATGGCATTTCATCCAATTCGGGTATTTATGGACGGATGCCAGCGCCACCACCATCCAGCAATCAGAGTCCGCAGAATAATGGACAGTCGCCGTCAAATCAGCCACAAAGTCATCAAACTCCGGTTCATCAGCATCAACAAAATGGTATTATTAATTCGTCCCAGGGAGCCAATTCGGAGAATGGGAGTAATGGCCGAAGACCCGAAAGTATGTATGGACATATCTCCAGAAGAAGTGACGATTCAGCGTATGGAAGTTATCAGGGATCCACGAGAGGAAACTATGGCAAAATCCCGGGACCACCTGGGTCCAGTGGACCCACCGGACCGCCACAGTATCGCGATCAAAATCGACCAAGTCCCGCGGGACCATTGCAACAAAATCAAAACCAACAAAACAACTTTCAACGCAACTCACCTAATCCACCATATTGATGATATGTGTAACTTGCTTAGGGATAGTTTGAAGAAAATGAGCTCTATGAGCAACTTGGTTGGGTCGCGGTGAACTCATAAGCTTCATTTTACCAAAGTTTTCGACGTTCAGACGACGTTTTTATGAATAATTTTTTTTATGAAATGCAAATATTTATTTTTTTAATTTTTTTTTCTTCTAATGTTAATGTTAATTTTTAACATTTGAATATTTTTGAAATCATTCTTATTTAACAAGAATATTTTTTAAGTATTTAATATTTCTTTTATATTTTGATTTCGCTGTTTTTTTATTTATTGTTTTAAATTAAACAATAATTTAAAAAAAAACTAATAAACAATTAAAGTCCCTACATGAATTATACATTACTTAAATATTTATTTAATATCTTAAGCCTAAGAAAATCAAAAATAAAAAATAAATTTTGTAATTTTGTTCTACTTTAACAACTCAGGATGATCATTTAGACAGAAAGTAAATTGTTTGATGATGTGCCAAGAACACTTTTGTAATATTCACAGACAAGACAATAAATTTAGACTGAATCTTTATACAAACGCATCGTTTATCGTTGTGCTGGTACTGAAAATATTGTAACTTAAATTCTCGTGTTATCGACAACTCTTCCGATATACAATGAAATTTAGTATAAATTAATTTAAGTTGTAGAAACGAAAGCAGATTGAGTTGAATGACGCATTACTTTTGTTTGATCTCGAAATTCACTTTATAGGTGCTTATGATTATTAGTGAATAACCGAGATGAGCGATTAAATTATAATCCAAAGTGGATTACTTAACGTAGACGAAATTTTGTACAAATTTATACTACGATCGAATGACGAGTATTATCTTGTTCCTCTATGCGTATATCATTGTATTACTGTGAGTTATTGTATATTATACATAGATTATTATTATTATTATGATTATTATTATTATTATTAGTACATATATATATGTATGTTGTAGGTTTTTAGAAAGAATAGCTAAATGCCTTTTCTAAAAATCTATGACATATATGAGAGTGTCATCCGATTGAAATCATCTTAAGAAATCATAAATATTTAAGAACCATGAAAAATATCGACTTTCTCGTTTGTATTATTATAAATAATATTTCATCATTTTAAGAGAAAAATTACGAGAAATTAAACAAATAAGAAAAAAAATCGTAATTTTTCTTGTAAAATAACTGAATGCATTTCGCCTTTTGTGATAAAAAGAATGAAATTTTGTAAAATGTTAAAAGGCCAGTTAGACTTTTCTTTTTCGTTTCTTATGGAGTTCTATACTTGTATTAATTATAAATATTTATAACACAACGTTACATAAATACGACGAAGAATAGCATTACTGTAACAGTCAATTGTACATATCGTGTATTATTTTGTATTTATTTTAGATCGTAAGATATAATCTTAAAATGATTTGTTGTAACATTATATGAATATATTCAACATTCGTATAACAAAATCTGTGGTTCTTTATTTTATGAATGCCATAATACCATTATTTTAGTGTTAGAAAATAATTTGAATAGTAATTTCAGAAACAAAAATATTTATTAGTAATTATTTCAATGTACAGATTATAATTAACTTTTCATAAATATATACAATTTTTTTATTAACTTAAACACATTTTATAGAATGTTTGACACAACACATTTACCTTGAAGGCATACCTGAAACGAATAATGAAAATTAATATTAATTTTAAAAATTACAAAAAAAAATATTTTTATATTAGTATTATTATATATTTCTATATTCAAAAAATATATTTATATATAAAAGAATACTTACTCCCATATTGTTCATACATGGCGTACCATCAAAAGCTCCACCAGTATCTCTCATCTGTCTATTATCATATTTCATTTGACACATTAGTTGTTCACATGGGAATGAAACAGGATCATTGTCCTATAACGTTAATAGTATGTTATTTTAAAGATCAAAACTAAAATACTTCATAGTTAATTAATGGAGGAATTATTTGATTAATTAACTTACAATAATTGCGAAGGAATCATGATGTATCATGTCACACTGTTTGTCCAGAGATTCTATAACTTGTCCTGGGAATACTATGGGGAGGGGTTCTCTCATTTTTGGTTTGTTAAGAACACATGCTGCATGGGGGTGTCTGTAAGTTTATGATTATTATTATTATAATTATTTTTATTTATTTATTTCTATTACATAAAAATTAATTAACGTATCATATATGAGGTTCCAATATTTCACTAATATGTATATAGTACTAGAAATTTTAATACATAATAAATTTAATACATTTTTAGCTAAAATTTAAATTTTAGCTAAAAAATTAAATTATATATATGATTCAATCAGTAAAAATAATAAATTCCAACATTTCGGAATTTTCAGAAAGGTGCATTTTTTGGCACCTTTTTACAACCACAAAAATTGTAAATTATTATAAATGTTAGAGTTAACTTATATTTCATATTATCATATATTATTCCATCTATTTCACTTCTATTCTTAGAATTAGTTCCGCTTCTATTTTTAAAACCATAATGTTTGGTTCCATCTTTCTTACGAGAAATATCTACAAAGCGCCACCACGCGGCAAAATATTTAACTGTTATGCAATTTGCCGCTAAATAATTCTAAAAGCAGTGTAGTCGTTCATAAGTCTGCCGCAAGGTGGCGCTTTGTCGATATTTCTCATAAGCAAATTGAAGCCGAAGATATATAAGTTGAATCTAAGATTCAAATAAATTTATACTTTTTGTGGTTGCCAAAAGGCGCCAATAATTTCGAAAATTATTATTTTTAGTGATTATTATGATTATTATTATATAATAATCAGCAGATAAATAATATGATTTCTCATTTGAGAATATTTGATAGGTTAATTATTTCGATATATCATTAGAAAGTGTGTGTTATACATAAATGACATACTAGTTTTTTTATCAAAATTCTGAAAACAGGAATGAATATATAAATAAAAAAAAGGTTACAATTTTCAAAATATCAATAAACAATTTAATGTTTTTTATTTTCAACTTACAAAAGGGTGTTATGGAAAGCATCTTCAGAACAGCGAGACCATGTTCTCTCGGTTCCACGAGTCGCGACAGGGTGCATAACATAATTGCCAAGACATTTTCCTTCATCATGAGGTGATCCCAATCTATACAAATATTATATGTACATAATAAATAATCAAAAATTAATACAAAATAATAAACATTTCAAAAAAGGACTTAAACAATTGAAAAAATGTGTTTCCAGACAAATATACTTACACATGCCCCAATTCATGGGCAACTGTATTTACACTGAAGAAATCTCCATAATCTTCAACAAGAGCAACAGACAGGTCCGCATTACCAGAGTCATGTTTACAAACCGTACCAACGAAAGCGAGTCCTAAATTACAATATCAATTGATTATAATGCATTTTTAAACAATTTACTTTTATTATTATATTTTATGTTTTTTATAATATATACATTATATTTCATAAATATAAATACTAACCAACTACGCTGCCTCTGTAACTACCGTCTTGTGCAAGCGACATCATGTTTTTACTGCAAATGATGAAACAAATATTTTAAATCATATCTAATTATAATTTAAAAATAATTAATATAATTTATTTAATTTATTATTGATTTAATCCATTTGTTTTATTGTAATAAAAATATGTTTAAATACCCGGTCATTGCGATCTTAACATCTGGATTATTTCTAGTGAAAATGCTATTTTTCCAGAAATATTTACTCATAGAAGACAACGTTTTTTGAGAATTTATGGACGATTTATCAATTGCATTGTCGAAGTAAGTTAAAGCTTTTTCATCCTAAATTTCAACACACAAAACATTATTATTGTTTACAAAATAATATTATTGTAACTTTTTTTGACTTTTTGAACATTTTATAACATATTTTTTAAATATATTTATATTATTTATGAATAAATTATATTTGGAAAAAAAGTTGAAGTTCAAAATTACCTTTGCAACAACAACACTAGCAATATTTAATCGCACTTGAGGATCCTTCAATAATCTGAATTTCAGATCGACGGCATTATAAAGTGCATAAACATATTTCATTAATTCTGAGTTGTCGAAATTATGTTGCCTAAAAATTATTATTATTATTATTAATATTAAAATATAATAATAGTATATTACGCATCAAGGGCACATGCGCACGAGACGAAATTGTTATTTTTCGTACTCATTTTTAGGGAGAGAAACATTTTTTTCACCACTCAGGGAGGAAATTACCATTTTTCGCCCTAGGAAGTTTTAGGAGGAAAGTAGCTTCTTTCCCTCCCTCGTAACGAAATTATTACATTACACCATTGCGTTCAGTGCTTTTCATACCTAGAAATTTTTTTTCTTCCGGGGGCTGAAAATGATTCATTTCTGCCCTCGGGTCAGAAATGAGGTCTTTTCCGCCCTAGGGAGAAAAAGTACTGTTTTCTGCCCTGAGGTCAGAAATGGGTCATTTTCAGCCCTTGGATGGGAAAAAAATTTCTCTCCCGTAAAAAATCCCGTAAAATTATATGAAAATAATTTTGTTTATCTTTAATTAAATGTTTCATTTACTTATAAAGAAGATAATCCAATGTAACAAGTATTTGTGGATACACAGTTTGCACCGTAGAACTATCAGCTGTTTGATACATTTCAGCTTTAGGTTCTTCCGATGAAGTAAAATTCAGTCCTTCAGGTTCTTCGACTGAAAAAAAATTAATTTGAGCAAAAGAAAATGATTTTAAATTTTAAATACATTCATATTTTTAATGTATCATTTTACATACCTAAACAAAATTGTTTATTAAATTTATTCTTATATTTCAGAACGATGTGATTTTCTTCATCAAAAATACGATTGAAATTATTAATCGATCGCTTGCTCATTTTGTGTATACGAGAAATTGTATCTGGTTTGAGTTTTTTCATAAAAGATCTCATTGGTTTGATGTACATACTATCGCCAATTGTACCGTGCTGGAAATTAATTAAATAAAATGTTTCATTCATATTAAATTTTTATTCGAAATACAACGCTAATTTTGTGTAAAAAATGTCTTTTGAAAAACTTACGACTTCGAGATTTCCATTTTCATTAACAGTAGTTACAATTGCGGCTTCATTTTTGATATCTTGATATGCCACCATGTTAATATCCTAATTAATTAATTAATATTTAATAAAATATTGAATACATTTTTTATTAATATTCAACAAACTTAATAAAATTGATTTGTTAATACATTTATTGAGATTTATTAATTTGTTTTAAAAAACGACTTAAAATTATATATTTAAAAAAAAATTTTATTTTTTTTAAATTAAAAAATATTTTAATTAATCAGTTTTTATAAATTATAAATATTTTATATTTAATTTGAACTTGTTTTTAATACTTACGTATTTTGCCATTGAAAAATGATCTCCTGCACCATAATTGGATGCTAAATACAATGGTGTGTTTTTGTGCATCAGAAAACTGTCGTTCAATTCAAAATCAAGTAAATGTTCCTGATCAAATGCCTTAAATTTCATTGCTGTATTTAAACTACGCTTTTGAATGTTGCCGTGCTCTATTTTAACAATGTCATATTCGGGAACTAAAAATTTCAAGTAATTTAAAATTAAGTTACTAACATTCAAGAATTTTTACTATTTGTTATAATATATTATATAAATTATATAAATTTATTTATATATATATATATTATTTATTACGTAAATTTTTTGTTATAATAAACATACCCAATTCTCGTGGCACATTAAACAATTTTTCAACTTCCTCATCAGAGATAAAGTCATGGAACTAAATTTGAACAAATATTAATTATACATTTATTTGATATTTAAAATTTTATTTAAATTTTTATTTAAATTTTTATTTAAATGTATTTATAAATTAATAAAATGTATTTAAAACTGAAAAATTATTGCAAAAAATACCTTATGTCCTGAAACAGAAACCAAAGCAACAGCCAAAAATGACCAAAAAATAATCATATTGATTCGTGAAAACTAAACTAACAAAACGTAAAGCAAGTGAAACGAAAAATAAATCGTCGTACGTCGATGCATTCATATATATTGCCGAAAATCTGTAATTTGAGTAAACTAATTATGATGTTATAATGGAATGATAGTAATTATTATGTAGTTTGTCATCGTGCATAATCTAAATTCGGTGATGATTGAACATTATACCTATCAATATTACAAAGCTTAATTGCTGAAATTGAAATGATATATTCTATAAAATATTATATAATAATAATTTGTTATTTACATAGTAAGCATGATTAAAAAGAATTTAATTAATATGAATTATAATGAAGAATTAATGAAGAAATTAAAGTCTAAACTGGAATTAATTACATTTTTTCATTCTTTCGAATTTTATATTATTTTTATGCATATTCATTATCGCGATTTAATTATATAATGATTATTAAAATTAATAGAATTTTACAAATATCAATGCACGAGTTGAGAAGTGGAATTAATTGATCTATTTCCATGTATTTCAATGCATTTAATTAAATGTTAATTCAAAGTTATGCATATTTGAACTTTGTGGCTATTATTTTTAGGCTTATAAATATTTTAATCGAATTAGATATAAATTAAACTCGAGTTTAATCCATTTTTAGTTTGGAAATTGATTGCAAGGGAATAAAGGAGAAAAAATAAAGAAAAAATAAAAATAAAATTATATACATTGTAAAAATGTTTTCTACATATTTCTTATACAAAAATGTAAAGATTTTATTTTAAAATATAAAAATTTACATACGAAGTTGCATTGCACTTGGATTAACATTCCACAGTTAAAATTGTATAAAGTTATAGTTTAAACCACTTTTATGTACAAATAACATTGTTCATTCATATATATCTAATAACCTAATAATATAAATATGGATATCAAGAGACACGGTAGTGTCTCTGGCCAAGTACAAAAAAAATACATATATATTACGATATAAATAAACATTCATTTTACAATATTATATATCAAAAATATTAATTACACGCATGTATAAACATTTTTCGAAATTTTGGTAAAAGTGATTGTGCTTCAATTTGTAAAAAATATTTACAAATTGTTTAAATATCTTAATATTTTATATAATACGATATTTATTATATATAAAATATTAAAGTTTAACAAGATCGCGATTTTTTATGCAGAACCATTCACACATTCCTTGTTCGCTTCGGCTGGATAACTATATTTTACGTTGTTGCGATTATCTAAAATATTAAATATATGTATATTGAATTTCATTAGTCATATATACATTTATTGAATCTTATTATAAAGTTAATTCATGAAATATCGATATAATAATTATTGTAACCTGCATCAACCATTGTACGTTTCAAATAACATAAGTATAAAGCCAAATATGCAAATGCTGATAAAATCGCAACAAATGCTAATATTTGCATTGTAATAACACCACCGAAATTTTTATACAAAATGCCACCGCATAAACTGCCAATCGCATATCCTGAAATAAAAGACAAATTAAAATTAATGAACCAATTTTTGCAGTCAAACTTTTACTTTACTTATTTATGAAATTAATTGTTAAAAAATAAATTTTATTTCAAATATTTCACATTTTACGTTGAATTTATATTTGTTAAATGTTTAATTAACACCTTTTGTCGTATAAATGACAACTTTACAACTTCAAACATTGTAGTCTTATCAATATTGTGAACTTAATACTCTTTTATCTCTATTTGCAACTCATTGGATTTGTTATATTTTTCAAATGTTTATTGAAAGAAGCATTAATTCATTTTGAAGGGGGAAATTTTTATTTATAGAAAATAATATTTGAAAATATTGTCCTTTCATTTTGATCAATTTAAGTATCCATATATATATATATATACATATATGTCTTACGCAAATGACTATGCATTTGTGGTCAAAGTATCAGTTTTCCATCTCGCAAGATTGATAAAAGTATTATATAAATAAGTTCAAACACGTGTAAGCATTTTTTAATTATATTCAAATTTTTGGGTAAAACTATATTTATATATATATGATATGATTATATAATACATTTTATAATGTAATATTTAAAAAATAATCATATTAATCATTAAAAATTTTTTTTATTTAAGAAAAATTGAATTTTAAAGTAAAAAAATTAAATATTTTTTAATGTTTTTTTTTTATTTTACCAAGTCCATCATCCACTCCAGCAACTATTCCTTGCACGGTAGCAGAAGTTCCAGGAGGAGCTATTTTATTAGCATACGCGACAATTGTCGTATAGCATAAGGCATAAGTTGGTCCTTGCATAAATAATTCGCAAACTACAATCCACCAAGGTGTAGGTGCAATTGAGATCAATCCAAAACGCAGTCCATAGCAAAGAAAGCAGAACGTCAAAGTTAAACCGAATCCAATTTTTTTCAAAATTTTACCTACAAACAAAATTTGATATATAATTTTTTGAAAATTTGTATATAATTTTTTGAAAATATATTTTGCTGGAAATTTTACCTGAAACGGAGAAAAACACAACTTCTCCGAATAAAGTCTCAGCGGCGATAATTAATCCTTCGATTAATTTGACGGAATCCATATATCCTGTTTTAACTGCAAGATCTTCTACGTACCTAAAGTAATAATCAAAATAATATAATTACTCAGAAAAAATTTGATAATTACAGAGATTTATAATAAATTAATATTTCAATTAATGTACAACAAATTAATACAAAATAAAGAAAATAATTTATGTTTTAATTGAAAAAGTATTGTAATAAAGTTTGTACCATAATAAAAAGTAAACTATAAAACCATCCAAAATACCAACGATCGTCGCAAAGACGATGAATATCGCAATTGGCTTCAGTCGAATTAATTTATAGACATCTTTAGCAATACTTTCGGATTTTGACACTCGGGGTAACTGAAACATGACAATTTTACAAAATTAAACAATAATTTTAATTAATTTAAAACAAATAGCAAAAATGATTAAAAACTTTTTATTAATACCTCTAACTTTTTGCAACACAAAATATCAACTAAGGCAAACAAAAAAGTCAAAATAAACGCAGGCGTGTAACTTTTATCATTCTGATTATCTGACCACATGTCAATCGTCCATCCGGCCAAAAATGCGGAAATGCCAAAACCAATTGTTCCCCAAACTCTTTGTCTTCCATATCCCATTTCGCCGTTTTCACCTGTAAAAAAGTAGTTTTGTGTCGTAAAAATTGTAAAATTAAAAAAATTTTTTTGTAAAAATATGAATTTGAAATATTTAATATTTAATTAATTTATTATTTTTTTTGCTATACCTAAAACATCGAAACAAATAGCATCAGTGATAGAATTGACAACATTAAACCCAATGCTGCCAAGTGACATTAAAAGTACAAATGTCCAAAATTGTGACGACGCATAAATTGTATTTAAATTGTCGCTAAAATCACACGTCACGTTGCAGACAGTTTGACGGCATTTCATCGTTGAAATGTTTTTATTCAAAAAACAAAATTCATTCATAAGTTTGTCAGTTTCGAAATTGAAAAATAATATCTTGCTGTCAATTCCACAGTCAGAGTCGCAGTTGGCAAGTTTTGTATTGTTTCGGTTCATTTTCTGTAAAATACAAAAAATACATTTAATAAATGTTATATATCTTTAAATATTAAAAAATATTGTATTAAATATTTTATTTGTTTAAAAATAAATTTTAAATATTAATAAAAATGTTATATTATTGTTATAATTTAAATTATTACATTTAAATTTAATTAAATTTTTAATTTTTAATAATAAAATAAAATTTTAATTTTTAATTTTTAATGACAAAATTTAATTTTAAATTTACCATCGAAGAACAGATTTTGAAATTGCCACAAGTAAAGTTAAACTGTCGCCTATCTGTAGTTTTCTTTGCCGACATTAATGGCAAAAAGTACATAAGTATAAAAAACATCGTCGTCAAAAAAAATAACAACATAAAAATGCATTTTCGGCGTTCGTAAAAGCGATCCACCAAAAACCCAAATAACGGTTTAGCTAGTAAGAATGTTATGGGTAAAACTGATGTTATGGATCCAAAGATCATCGGAGAAATTCCTAATTGTTTTCCATAAACAGGTAAAAATGGTAAAATTGGTCCCATTGCTGTGAAAAAATGAAAAATTTGTAAATGCAAATATTTGAATAAAAATTCAAAAAAATAACATTTTTAAATAAATTTTTTGTTTATTTGATATACGCAAAACACTTTAATTGAATGATTTTAATTTTAAAACATTCAAATATTAAAAACAGACAAATCACATTTGATTTAAAATCGTTATCTTATCGTAAAATTACACAATTTTTATCAACCAACATATTTCCACCTAATATATTTATATTTAAATGAATTCATGATATTTTCATACCTGCCATGAAGAAAAAATAGTGCAATTTTATGGGCAGCTGTTTGCGATTAATTGTCATCTTGAATTCTTTTTTATCAAAATCTGCAATAAACATTCAAATTAATTCACACATTCATTATCCAAAAAACTTAAAAAATAATTACAAACGTCAAACCTTTATTTTTTTTAATTCTAACTTTCGTCATCAACTATCTGTCATTCCAATACATTTCCGCTCCGGCATTTTCATTGTGTTTTTTATGCAAATGCATATATCTACAACCCACAAAAAAGTATATCAATATTCATCATTCAAATAATCATTTATTTGTCACAGATAAAAATTAAAAAAAATCTCACAACATTTGTTTCAAAGTTAATGTAATATATATATATATATATATATTATTACATGACAGTTTGAATTCAATATACACGCTGTAAACAAGCCAACTGATCAGCTGATACTGTCATGATTCCACTGATCGTATACACTTTATACTGTCATATTGGAGCAGAAGACGAACTTCTCACTTTGGTCATCTAAAAAGATGAAATTCAGCCGGTCGAGTTTTTCGTCTCGGACTTTGCATCCTTTGTTATTTGCATGTAAAAGAGAAACAGACAAACACGAAAAATCCCGATTTCATCTCGGGTTCTGTTTGAGCAGTGAAATAGCGTTGTAAAGCGTTTACATTAGGACCGATGATTGACGAAAAAAGACGAATTTCACCGACTTGTTCCCGCTTTTACAGATAAAATGTAACTACGGATGCATTTTGTTTCTCTCTTTTGTCTTATCATGCGAACTGAATTTGCGATTAGATTAAAACAATTAATGGGAATTTTTATTGTGTTTGCTTTGTTCATACTATAAGACACTTTTACAAGTATTTATCAGAAAAGAGAACATCATTTGAAATATTTTATGAAATCATTTTATTTCCAATGTTTATTTCAGTTATAAATAGATTTATATTACATTTACAGTAAAATACTTTAATAAATAGATAAATAGATAAATAGATAAATAGATAAATAGATAAATAGATAAATAGATAAATAGATAAATAGATAAATAGATAAATAGATAAATAGATAAATAGATAAATAGATAAATAGATAAATA